>SJYQ01002433.1:0-68662 GCA_006410935.1 Redunca redunca
ATATGCTGTCTAGGTTGGTCATAGCTTTTCTTCCAAGGAGCAAGCATCTTTTAATTTCATGGCTACAGTCACCATCTGCAGTAATTTTGGATTCAAAAAATAAATAAATAAATAAAAGTCTGTCACTATTTCCACTGTTTCCCCATCTATTTGCCAGAAAGTGATGGGACCAGATGCTATGATCTTAGTTTCTGAATGTTGAGTTTTTAAGCCAACTTTTACACTCAAGAGGTTCTTTAGTTCTTTGCTTTTGGCCATAAGTGTGATGTAATCTGCACCTAAGCTTATTGATATTTCTCCCGACAATCTTGATTCCAACTTGTGCTTCATCCAGTCCAACATTTCTCATGATGTGCTCTGCATAGAAGTTATATGAGCAGGGTGACAATATGCAGCCTTGACGTACTCCTTCCCCAATTTGGAACCAGTCTTTTGTTCCATGTCTGGTTCTAACTGTTGCTTCTTGACCTACATACAGATTTCTCAGGATGAAGGTCAGATGGTCTGATATTTTCATCTCTTGAAGAATTTTGCAGTTTGTTGTGACCCACACAGTTAAAGGCTTTGGCATAGTCAATAAAGTAGAAGTAGTTGTTTTTCTGGAACTCTCTTACATTTTCAGTGATCGAACGAATGTTGACAATTTGACCTCTGGTTCCTCTGTCTTTTCTAAATCCAGCTTGAACATCTGGAAGTTCACAGTTCATGGACCACAGCCTTGTCTAACTCAGTGAAACTATGAGCCATGCCATGTAGGGCCACCCAAGACAAACGGGTCTTAGTGGAGCATTGTGACAAGACATGGTCCATGGAGAAGGAAAGGCAAACCACTTCAGTATACTTGCCTTGAGAACCCCATGAACTCCTAGCTTCACTGCCTCTTATATGTCATGCGCTTCAGCTACTGTGTTGTAAACTTCAAGACTTCATTTTCCTGCTCCCTCAACATCCCTGCAAATGTGGTGTGAGCTCCCCACTCGATTCATCAGGTACACCAGTGTGATGAGATTTTCCCAGCCAAGAGTCCCACTTCTGGCCTCCTGTGACTGTGACCTGGTGACCTAGGGACATTTAAATGCACCACTAAATTTCTCTCACAGATTTCCTGTGTAACTGCACCATGACTTCGGGTATTGTCACTTGTCCATAGGTCTTCACATGCCCTTTTCGGGTCACTATTGCTTGGATGACCCTGTTCTATTGGCACTTCACCCACATACCAACCTGATGGACTGTGGTGACTCTGACTTTTACGACCAATGAGGATAATATACCTTGTTGCCTACAACTCACCTATGACAGCCCCCTGCCAATCAATGTACCCAAGTATGTTCTAAAGGCTGTATCCATAATCTCGAGTCATTCTGGTGATAAGACAGAGGCTTTTCCTGCTAGAGATCCCCTCACAGACCAGACAGGACTTACCTGAGCAGACTACTCCAGCATCCCAGTCATGGGAATAGCTATCATTACGATAGTCTTTAATATTAGAATGCCTACAGTCACTGACAGTTGACTCTACCCCTTCACATGAAGTATACGAAAGCCAAATGGGGCCAAGCCCTGACCCAAAATAAGCCCCTCCAGGAAAACCAATGGCAGCTCCACACCCCAGCTGTCTGCACACTACAGAGGCATCCTTCAAGCTCCATTCCAGATCATCCACTGTGCCCCATTCTCCCTGGTGCTTCACTTCCACTCTCCCCTCACAGCGGCGGGCTCCATCCTTCAGCCTCAGCTCCAGTACTGCAAAAAAGACACACGACAGGAAAGATTTTAGGAGCCTTAGAGTGGTATAATATTTAAAACATTAGCTCTCTGAGGAGCAAAACAGTGCATAGGATATAGTATTTCCTGACCCCTGCGGTATAAACATTCCCAGCGTGGCCCACTCTAAGCCCCCAATGTGCCATCACTGAACACGGAGCAGGAAGGGAGGCACCAGGTGTTTCTCAGGAGCCTGTAGAGCCAGCTCCAGGGACACCGAGGACAGGCCTCCAGAGACTCTGGATGCTGCCCTCCCTGGAGATGCGCCCAAGGCTCCTAGGGCCCAGCTTCCCCATCTCAGTTACAGCTCATGGCCCGGGATGCAGGGAGGAATCCTCCCTCTCCTTCCCTGTCCATAGGTAGCCTCTCATCCAGCTCAGGGACAGAGGGATGGGGTAACAGGCTCCAAAATGTCCTGGTTATTCCTGCCATCTGGTGTTCATGTCTTTGTGTAATTCCACACTCCAATGTACCTGTAACACTCATCTAAGCTATGGAATTTGACAAAAGTGATCAGATGTCACTTTACTGATTAAATTATAAGATGACTCTGGTTTCTGCATATAAAAAGGAGTTCATTACTAGGAACATCATAGATGGAGACATTATCAGTGTTCAGTTCAGTTCAGTCACTCAGTCGTGTCTGATTCTTTGAGACCCCAAGGACTACAGGGCACCAGGCCTCCCTGTCTATCACCAACTTCCGGAGTTTACTCAGACTCATATCCATTCAGTCAGTGATGCCATGCAAGCTACTCATCCTCTGTCGTCCCCTTCTCCTCCCACCTTCAATCTTTCCAATCATCAGAAGACTCTATTTTTTGGAAAAAAAAAAAAAGAAGAAGAACTAACCAGATATTTTGTGATTCTCTAACAGCTCAGTTGGTAAAGAATCCACCTGCAATGCAGGAGACCCTTGTTCAATTCCTGGGTCAGGAATATCTGCTAGAGAAGGAATAGGCTCCCCACTCCAGGCTTCTCTTGGTCTTCTCTTGGGGCTCAGCTGGTAAAGAATCAGTCTGCAATGCTGGGGACCTGGGTTTGATCCTTGGGTGGGGAACACCCCCTGGAGAAGGGAAAGACTACCCACTCCAGTAAGGCCTGGAGAATTCCATGGACTGTGTACAAAGAGTCAAACATGACTGAGTGACTTTCACTTCTCCAATTCTTCAACCAGATATTTTGAAGCTGAATAATAAACGAATGGGCTTCCCAGGTGGCGCTAGTGGTAAAGAATCTGTCTGCAAGTGCACGAAATGTAAGAAACTTGGGTTTGATCCCTGGGTCTGGAATATCCCCTGGAGGAGTGCATGGCAACCCACTTCAGTATTCTTGCCTGGAGAATCCAATGGACAGAGGAGCCTGGTGGGCTACAGTCCATAGGGTCACAAAGACTTAACATGCACAATACAATGAGTAAACTGAAGAATTCAACACAGAGACTCAACAACAGACTTGACCAAGGGAAAGAAAAAGAAAAAAAAGAATCAATATGTTAGAAGAAAGATTAGTTGAAAGCATCCAAATCGAGGAGCCTAAAGAGAATGAAAGGAATATAGAAAGCCAGTGGACACCATAAAGAGAAACAATGTACGGACTGGAGACACAGCAGAAGTGAAGGAGAAAAGAATTAAGGGCTGAGTACTTCTCTGGTGGTGTAGTGGTTAAGGATCCACCTGCCAATGAAGGGGACATGGGTTCAATCCCTGGTCCAGGAAGATGCCACATGCCGCAGAACAATTAAGCCAGCGTGCCACAGCTGCTGAAACGTGTGCACCCAGAGCCTGTGCTCTGCACCAAGAGAAGCCCCTGCAGTGAGAAGTCTGCACACTGCAGTGAGGAGTAGCCCCTGCTCACCGCAGCTAGAGAAAGCCCGCGTGCAGCAAGGAGACCTAGCACAGCCAAAAGTAGATAATTAAAACAGAAAGAAAGACAGGCTGTGAATTTCCAAACCTGGGGAAAGATCTGGACATCTAAGTTCAAGAAGCCAATAAGTCACCCCAAAATTTCAATCCAAAACAACCTTCTCCAAGACGCACAGAGTAAACTGTCCAAAAGCAAAAAGAGAAAGACAGATTCTAAGGCTAAAGAGAAGTAAAAGTTCTGTCACCCAAGAGGACTCCCGTAAGGAGATCAGTGGATTTGTCCAAAGAGACCCTGCAGACCATGAAGAAGGGTTGGTAACACACTCCACCCTCACTCAAGGGAAAGCAGCTCCAGGGAGGGTCAGGAGAGGGCACGGAGAAAGGGCTCCCTACAGAGTCACAGCAGCTCCTGGGAGGGGAAAGGACCGTCCCAGGCCCCCAGCACATCAGGAAATGGGTCATGGGGACCAGGGCAGGGA
This sequence comes from Redunca redunca, assembly GCA_006410935.1. Classification (NCBI taxonomy): domain Eukaryota; kingdom Metazoa; phylum Chordata; class Mammalia; order Artiodactyla; family Bovidae; genus Redunca; species Redunca redunca. The sequence goes on from SJYQ01002433.1 coordinate 4,112, forward strand.
CTCGGGAACTTATACACGTGGGGCTGCACGTCAACTGATCTTTACAAACAGAGGGACAAGTCGTTCATTGGAAGGACGGATGTTGAAGCTGAAACCCCAATACTTTGGCCACCTTATGTGACATGTCGGAAAAGACCCTGAAGCTGGGAAAGAGAGAAGGTGGGAGGAGAAGGGGATGATAGAGGATGAAATAGTTGGGTGGCATCACCGACTCAATGGACATGAGTTTGGGTAGACTCTGGGAATTGGTGATGGACAGGGAGGCCTGGCGTGCTGCGGTCCATGGGATCACAGAGTCAGACACCAGTGAGCGACTGAACTGAACTGAACTGAACTGAACAGACAAGAGGGCCCCTCTGCTGGATGTGGGCTTCTCTGCTCCCTAATGGACACCTGGTGGGAACAGGTGAGGCCAGCAGGCAGAGCCTCTCACAGAGCCCAGTGGCAGGCAGACATGGCAACAAGCAGAGGGGAGCCCAAGAGATGGGGGAGAGGAGCCCGAGAGAGGCAGGCAGGTGTACGATTATCTCTGATCCAGTTACATGCAGCGGCCGTGACACGCAGCCCTGTGGACACCCTGTGTGCTTCACAGACCAACGGACTCAGTCCCTGCTCAACAGCCCTGTTCCTCTCACACAGACAGGCTCCACCTCCCCTCACACACACACACACACACACACACACACACACACAGAGGCTCACACACTCCCCTCACCACCCACAGCCTCACATAACCTCACACACTCCTCACTCACCTACATTCACCCACACATACTCCTCATACACCTTAATACATCACTTGCACACTCCTCACACACTCCACAAACACATACACTCTTCAAACCCACGTACACCCTCACACATACACACCCTCACATACTCACACACACACAGTCTTCATACCCTCACACACACACACCCTCACACACTCCTCACCTGCACACATACACACACACAATCACAGAGCCTACATGAGCACAGACACAGGAATCACATGGACCCAGGGGCAGTGCTCACACACCAGGCATGTAGAGCGTGTCAGAACAGCCCGGAGTCCCAGCTGAGCTCAGTTGCTGGACCTTCCACACACTGGGAGCCACTGGGACTCCTAGAAGCTCCATGAGAACAAGGGAGATCGTGGAGGGGACTCAGGCTGACCGAGCTCAGTCCAGACAAAACCTCACTGCTCTGTAAAATATGCCACTGTGACCGATGGACACCCCACCCCCGTAAGAGAGGGACCAGTATTCACATCAGCATGGTTCTTTTTTGGTCAGAAACACTGAGGCTCAGCTCCAGAACTCCAGACACCTGCCTGCTGTGGACCCAGGACAGAGGGCAGCTCTTACCTTGACCACCCACCACAGTGCTGAGGAGGAGGACACAGAGTCCCCGCAGGGAGAGGTGTCTGCCCAGAACCATCCTGACCCCACGTCCTCAAGGTCACAGTCCCAGCTGCAGGATCAGCCTGTGAGGAGGCGTCAGGGTGCCAACCAGGGTCTATATAGACCACCCCTTCCACCCTCCCTCCTGAGAGCCAATAGCGACACCTTTCACCATTTCAGGCACTATCGGAGGCTGCATCTGCCACTTTCTGAAGCTCAAACACCAATGAGCTTCTGAACCTTCCACATCTCCTTATATGAGCAACACGGTCATTTGACCTCCTGCTTCCGTGGTCCTGAGAGCCAGTTCCCATGACCAGGACTGGGATAGAAAAGGTGCATCAAAAATCATGAGTGCCTTTCTTCTCCCCAGATCACCCTGGTCAATATCTGAAGACTGTGAGATCTCACAGGTTCTGGGTATGGGATCTGTTGACTCGTGGAGAATAACTTTTGTAGAATCAAGTATTGATCTTCCCTGGCACTGAGCTCAGGGTGGAAGCAGAGAACTACAGGAGTCTTTTTGTTTTTTTGTTTTTTTTTTTAGTTTTTTAGTTTTTTAATTTCATGTACAGCATACATACAAAAAAGTGCCCAAAGCATAAATTTTCAGTTCAGTGAATTATTATAAATTGAAAATCAATATGTGCATACGGATGTGTATATATGCATATAAATGTTTTTGAGAAGCACACCTTGAAATATGCATGTATTCATATATATGGAATTTAGAAAGATGGTAAAGATAACCCTGTATGCGAGACAGCAAAAGAGACACAGATGTATAGAAAGGACTTTTGGACTCTGAGGGAGAGGGAGAGGGTGGGATGATTTGGGAGAAGGGCATTGAAACATGTATACTATCATGTGGGAAGCAAATTGCCAGTCTATGTTCGATGCAGGGTGCAGGATGCTTGGGGCTGGTGCACGGGGGTGATCTAGAAGGGTGGTTGTGATGGGAGGTGGGAGGGGGGTTCAGGGTTGGGAGCTCGTGTACACCCATGCCAGATTCATATCAATGTATGGCAAAACCAATACAGTGTTGTAAAGTAAAATAAAGTAAAAATAAATTTTTTAAATAAAATAAAATAAAACATACACATAATGCAAAAAACAAACAAACAAAAATTAAAAATAAAAACAGCTTAGTCTTGTTAATCTTCTAAAATTGTTTTTCTAGTGTTAATTTCTGCTATTATCTTTATTATTTCCTTCTTTTGGTTCACTTTGGGCTTAGTTTGCTGTTTTCCTTGTTTTTTGACATGTGTAGTTATTTATTTGAAGTATTTTTTCACCTATGTTAATATGTGTTTGTCACTATAAAATTCCCTCTTAGAACTGCTTTTTACTACATCTCAGAAGTTTTGATATGTTCTATTTCCACGATTATTTGTTTCAAAATTTTTTACATTTCCATTTTGATTCCTTCTTTGATTCATTGGTTGTTCAAGAGTATGTTTTTTAATATAAATTTATTTATTTTAATTGGAGGTTAATTATTTACAGTATTGTATTGATTTTGCCATACATTGGCATGAATCCACCATGGGTGTACACATGTTCCCACTCCTGAGCCCCCCTTCCACCTCCCTCCCTGTACCATCCCTCTGGGTCGTCCCAGTGCACTGGCTCCAGGGATCCAATGTCATGCATCGAACCTGAACGGGTGATTCTTTTCATATATGATATTATACATGTTTCAATGCCATTCTAATAGCCAGGACATGGAAGCAACCTAGATGTCCCTCAGCAGATGAATGGATAAGAAAGCTGTGGTACATATACACAATGGAGTATTACTCAGCCATTAAAAAGAATACATTTGAATCAGTTCTAAAAAAAAAAGAAAAGAAATACGAGTGTATTTATCAGGTCAGCAGAAAATGAGGACCAGGAGTACAGGAATTCACGGTGACTGTGAAGGCATGAAGTGAGACCCATCAAGTTGGGGGGATGAGATTGCAGGGTTTTCCCCCTTCTCAGAATGATCTGGAGGCTGGGTCCTGGAGCAAGTGCCAGCATGCTGTCATGTCTGACTCTTTGCACCCCATGGACTGTAGCTCGACAGCCTCCTCTGTCCAGTGGATTTCCCAGGCAAGAATACTGGAGGGGGTTGCCATTTCCTTCTAAAGGGATCTTTCTGAATCAAGGATCAAATGTGCTTCTCCTGCATTGGCTGGCGGGTTCCCTATAGGGACATTCAGACGTGTTAAATCCCTTTCCCTTTATTGCATTTCATTTTATGTGAAGGATCTCTTTCGGCTAGTCACTAAATGATGCTGACAGAGAGAAAGAGACTGCTATTAAAGGAAACAAAGAGAAAGTAGGAGTCGTCATTCAACTATAGCCCACCAAAATAGGAGCAGGGATCTCTAGAAGAAAACAGGGGACTTCACGGATGGCTCAGCAGGAAAGAATACGCCCACAAAGCAAGAGACGTGGATTCGATCCCTGGGTCGGAAAGATCCCCTGGAGAAGGAAATGGCAACCCACTCCAGTATTCTTGCGTGGAGAATTCCGTGGACAGAATGGCCTGGCCAGTTACACTCCACCGTGTCAAAATGAGCTGGGCACGACTAAGTGATGGAACAACAAAAACAAGAAAATTATACTTTAGAAAGACTAACATTTTTTAAACCTCACATGCACCCCCTTTATATGCTGAGAGTATGGTTTGATAAGAATCAGAATACATTTGTATTATAAAACCATAAGTAAAGAAGATGCAAAATATAATTTAAGGGAACAGCTCCAGAGAGATGGGGAAATAAAGTTTGCTACATTGTAGCTACAGAAGGGGGAGCTAAAAAGGGGTGAGTGAAGCAGAGAAGAGAAAGGGGGTTCATGCTGCCCAAAACCACCAATGAACCCTCCTCCTCTGTTCTGCATTTAAGAGGAAAGGTGGCGGCAAGAATGGAAGCCCAGGTGGGTTGAGGGGACAGATCCAAGCAGAAGGGATGGTGTCCAGTGTAGCCATTGCTGCCTTGTTCTGTTTCCACTCCTCAGAGAAGCTCCCACATGCTCCCCCAGAATGTACCCCAAGGATGAATAGAGAGACTGAGGAGGGCCATAACGGATGCAAGATAGAGCTCCCCCATTGAAATTCAAGGTCACTAATGTGCTGCCCCCTTTCTTCATGCCCCCTCAGGCTCAAGATTCCCATGATGCAGCCCTGTGGTCCACACAAGCCCACCCTGAGGCCCCCTCACCCTGACTCCATCTTTTCAGCACAGACATGGAAGGAAGCATCTGTGACACAGAGGCCCCAGAGTCCCCACTAGAGCTCAGAGACAGCTTCAAGAGCCATGCACGGCCCCCCTTAAGGTCTCAGTAGGGCCAACACTGAGGGCAGCTGCAGGTTAGTCCACAGCCCTGCCACATCCCCCACCAGAGGTACCCCTCATCCCAGTCAGCAGACACAACTTCTCTGTCCCGCCATGCCTGTCCTTCCTACTTGAGACTTGGGAGAAAAGACAGTTGAACACATGCTGTTCTTCCTCTAAATAGGCTGATGAGTGAGTGAGTGAGTGAAGTCGCTCAGTCATGTCCGACTCTTTGCAACTCCATGGACTGTAGCCTACCAGGCTCCTCCCTCCACAGGATTCTCCAGGCAAGAGTACTGGAGTGGGTTGCCATTTCCTTCTCCAGGGGATCTTCCCGACCCAGCGATTGAACCTGGGTCTCCAGCATTCCAGGCAAATGCTTTAACCTCTGAGCCACCATACCCATTATTTATGCAAGAATAACTTCCTTGTCATCTGGTCCTCTCACTCTCAAACCCATGACTGTACCTGACCCCATCTCCTTCTATATCTGGACCTTTAACAGATTAATGATAAAAACTGTTTATAAATATCAAAACCAAAATTTAAACTCAGTTGCTGAAGTAAGACCAGTTGCTGAGTCACTTGGAACTTATGCTGTACTCCCTCTGGGCCCAGAGTCACCATTCCTTACCTAGGTGTGGACTCCACACCATCACCAGAAAGCATCAGCCAGACACCTAGGACACAGGACATGCTTCCTGGGGTCCAGTATCCCTCCCACAGGATGACACAGGGATGCATTTAGTGAACCAGGTACACATCGTCTCAAATTGGGATGGAGATCTCACAGGTAAGATGCTATCAGCAGCTCCAGACACTTTATAGAAAGGGATGGGCTATAAGGAGTGGCAAACTCAGGGCCGGCAGCCTGTCCCCACAGCACTCTCTACTCCCGAGCTGGGGGTGCAGGGTCAACATGGACCAACTCACCCTTGGATGAAGCTACATCTTTCTGACACATAAAGAAATCTCAGTAGCCAATCTCATCAAAGATTTGAAGGAGGAAAGTTTTAGGGAGGACACTAACCCAGCTGTGTCCACAGTGAACATGAGAGAGTGCAGTACAGGGGTCAGGAAAACAGGCTTGGGAGCCAGACTGCCTGATCTTGACTCACAGTTTACCCACATGCCAAGTGTGGGCCTTGAACAGGGTTCTTACACTCTCTGATTAGTAAAGGGAGGGTTATGATCCTACTAAGATGACTGATTTTGGTGAGGATTAAGTGAGTTGGCATTAGCATGTGATCTGGCAACACTGTTTAACAGTAGTACATGTGCTGATGCTGATGTGCCCAGTCGTGGCCAACACCTTGCGAATCCATGCCAGGTTCCTCTGTCCACGGAAATTTCCAGGCAATAGCAGTAGCACATAGTAGTAGTAGTATGTACTACTGTTAACCCACTTTCCTGATGGCTCAGATGATAAAGAATTTGCCTGCAATGCAGGAGATCTGAGTTCGATCCCTGGGTCAGGAAGATTCTCTGGAGAAGGAAATGACAACCCATTTTTGCAATTAGGGAGGCAAGATTTGATTTTCAAAAACAAGCAGCTTATCACCAACAAATATGTCACAACGAACACTGCAAATCTCTATCTCTGAGGATACACAAGACAAACCACAAAGTACCTACATGTGGCTTCTTAATAAGTCTTAGTCAAACCCAACTGAGGAGACAGGATATTCATATGGTTTATCATTGGCAGTTTTTTCATTAAAATCACACAGCAATATCAGAGGAAGAAAATTTGCGATTAAAAAAGTACAGCTGCACCATCGATATGACATAAGGAAGGAGACAAGGGGCCAAAAGATTTCTTTGGCTTAAAATAACAGACAGCTTAATTAGTCTTTCACTTTTTGAAGGAGAGTCCTCTTAGGCTGATCTTGAAAGATGATGTGGAGACCAGGACAACTCAACTGTTCTGCACAGCAGTTAGAACTGTGAACTGATAATTTAGGGTAATGTTGCTCTTTGAGTCCCTTCTTGTTACTTTTTGTGAATCTACTGTAGGTTTTTACATTTTTGTTGCCACATGGCTCACATAAAACATCTTAGAGGGACAACAGTATAAACCACACTGATAACCAGTTAATCCCAGTGACATGCAAAGCTCTGCCTTTTTATCCCCTCTACGCATTTTGTTTTTGATGTCAATTTACCTCTCTCTATATTGTGTATCCACTAACAAAATAGTTTTCTCTATAGCTATTTTAATACTTTCTTTAGACTAAAGCTAACTGGTTAGCACACTACCATATTACAGGGTTAGAGTATGCTGAATTGGATTCAGTATTTACATTTACAAGTCTGTTGCATATTTCTACTTCTTTCATATAAAAATTAGCATCCTTCATTTAGTTTGAAGAATTGCCCTCAGCAATCTTGTAAGACAAGCCTAATGTTGGAGAATTCCCTCAATTGTTATTTCCCTCAACAGGATATTCATGATTTGACCTTATATGGGGAAAGTCTATATCGTCTTCATTTATGAAAAACAACCTTCCTGAGAAAATTATTCTTGGTTGGTGGGTTTTTTTCCCATAATATTGAATATATCATCCCTTTCTCTCCTGGACTGTCAGGTTTCTACAGAGAAGTCCACTGATATTTTTAAGGGAATTTCTCTTTTGTGAGCATTTACTTTTCCCTTGCTGCTTACAGAATTCTCTCTTTTTCTTGATTACAAGTAATGTGTCTTGGGGATGATCATTTTGAATGAACTCTGAGGAGTGACCTATTAGCTCCCTGAACTTGGATGTCTAAATCTCATCAGATTTGGGACTTTTCTGGTATTATTTCTTGAAGTGCAGTCTCTGTCCCTTTCTCCCTCTCCTCTCCTTCTGGGGCTCCAATACTGTGCAGGTTGTTCTGTGAATGTTGCCCCATAGTTCACACAGGTTCTTGCACACTCTTCATTCCTCTTTTCCTTTGTCCCCTGGCTGGGTGATCTCAATGGTCCTGCCTTCTGAGTTACAGAGTCTCTGCTGTTGTTGATGCTCTAGGTAGCATTTTTCATTTTGTTGCATTTCATTCATTGTAGCGTTAAGCAACTAATCCAACCAGTCCATCCTCAAGGAAGTCAGTCCTGAATATTCACTGGAAGGACTGCTGCTGAAGCTGAAACTCCAATATTTTGATAACCTGATGCGAAGAACTGACTCATTAGGAAAGACCTTAATGCTGTGAAAGATTGAGGGCAGGAGGAGAAGGGGACAACAGGGGATGAAACGGTTGGATGATGACATCACTGACTCAATGGACATGAGTTTGGGCATGCTCTAGGAGTTGTTGATGGACAGGAAAGCCTGGTATGCTGCAGTTCATGGGGTTGCAGAGTCAGACACAACTGAACCACTGAACTGAACTGAATCTTAAGCATCTGAATTTCTGTTTGGTTCATTTTTCTGTTTTGTTCCTTCTGTTATTCTCTTTGCCTCACTGCAAAGCTTCAGGGATCTCAGTTCCCCTACTGGCATTGAATCCAGACCACAGCAGCAAATGCATCGAATCCTAACCACAAAATGATCAGCAAACTCCCTGTTTACTTCCTTTTTCATGATTTCTATCTCTGTTAAAAAAAAATCTGAATTTATTCTGTGAAGTAACACCCTAGCTCAACAATTACTGAGCTTGAGCTCTAGGACCCGCCAATCACAAATAGGAGGTGATGCTGCAACCCCTGAAGCCTGGATGCCTAGAACCTGTTCACAATAAGAGAAGCCCTCGCATAGAGAAACCTGCTTGCTGCATTTAGAGAAAGCCCATGTGCAGCAACAGAGACTCAGTGCAACCAAAAATTAAAAACAATAATAATGATGATGATGATTTTTTAAATCTTATTTTCTTCATATATTGTCTTCCTGAATTTAGTCGTTTATCTGTGTTTTCTTGGAGTTCACTGAGCTTCTTGGCATGTGAGCCTTATTTCATCATATGGCATCTATTTCATCACTTCCCAAGTGAATAGCGATGTGAGCTGCACTGGAAGAAGCCCTGGGCATCTTCCCATCCCCAAGCACAGCCTAGAACTATGAAGAGTGCAAGTGTGAGTGTAGGTTAGAGCCTTAGAAACCATCCAGAGTTATCAACCAAGTAACTGGGCGGGTCCACCTCACAACTGGGCCAGCACTCTCAGGTTTTATATTAGTTCAGCAGCTTCTCCACATGTCCACAGTGGAATTAGCCGGGGGTGGGGGTGCAGGGGGGTTGCAAGGGTAGTACTGTGTAAATGTAATCTTTACTTTGCCACTTCTTCATGACAGCTCTCTCTACCCTGAGGAGTCACAGCAGGATCACAATTACATTTTCAGTAGTAAACAGATTAAAGCAATCTTGAAACAATCTTGAACATCTGAAAAAAATAGATGATTTCAAAGAAGCCCCTTGGTCTGAAATTCTTCCTCTTAGAGATCAGTCATGTCAGATGCCTCCATCCATATCTCTGAAACATAAGTAGCCAAATGTTCCTGATCTTTCTATCTACATCCATTCTTCTGGATCCCCTCTGCCTAGGTCTCCACTTTCTTGCCCTCTTGTCCCACCTGAATACAGGGTGTGGGTGAGCATCTATTTGTCCTCCATCAACTTGAAGATGTATATGAACTGATATAATTCACTTAGAAGGAGAGATCCTTGGAGAGACAAGAAATAGCAGCATCCTGAAGAAATAGTAGGAAGAGATGGAAAAGAAAGAATGGATTTAGAGGGTTTGGATAATGAAATAGACATGGGAGACGAGCAAAGAGGTGTCTGTATCCACTAAAGGAATAAATGAGAGATGAAAAAGGAAGAGGTAGTTATGTACAGTTAGATTTTTAATTGGCCTGTGAATATTGAGGCAGGATAAGGAAAGCTGTATCCATTCTTCCCACCAGCCAACCTTCCACTTTGAAGCTCACACCCAGTCTGGTGTTCAAAAACAAGTTACGAACTCAGAGATGTTTAGAATTGTTTTTTTTCCCCATGAGTTCATCTTGTTAGGAAGGGGTGTGTGAATGTAGACATAGTTTACATCCTTTTCTAAATAAGAGTGACCTGGAGCACTTGTGAGCATGGCCTCATTAGCCTCTAAGATCGGTGAGAAAGCAGGTCAGCTCACTCATCTTGCATTTCCTTTGAAGAAGATGGCATTTGAGGGCCAATCCTCTAAAAGCATTTGACATGGAACTTGCTAAATTAACAACACAGTAAAAAGTTAATTTATTCAGAATATTTCATTTTGAGCAATTTTCATATGACACAATTGCAGGTCAGCACTACTCTATTGAAATACATGCAGTTAGAATATCTGAGGCTTCATCTCATATTTAATACAGCATCACAAGAAAGTCACTGGGGATGCTCCCAGGGCACTGAGTTCAACATCATCGTACCCAGCGTCCCCTTTCTTCCCCTGGAGCAGCCAGAGGCTCTCTTCTCCTTCCCCAGGATCAGCAGCCTGTCTGGAGAAGTTCAGACAAGAGCCTGAAGAGAAAAGAGAAGTTTGGTTAGAACTGAGACACGAGGACAGGACAGAACCCTCTGGTGGAAGGGAGTCAAGCAAGTGCTTGTGACAAAGCATCCCTGAGACGCAGGTGTGGGGAGGGAGGCTCAGGCTATTTCCCATGAATCCCAGTGAGGATGGATCCCAGCTGTCCTCTCAGATCCAGTTCGTGTGGTCTCCCAGGCCTCAGTGCATGTGGAAATCCTGCATCACAGGAGAGCTGGGCTCAGGAGCTCTGGGAGACCTGCTTCCAGGCAACACAATGCCAAGGAGATGCCCAGCAATGGGGAGAATCACAAAAAGGATTTAGATGTTCTCCTTTCACAGGTGATAGATGCAAATTCACACTAAGAGGGAGACTGGAGACAGGAGAAACCTGAATTCCTCACTCACAACCCAAGTCTGCTCTTAGCTGACTTGACTCCTGTTCCCAAATGTCCACAAATAGTATCACAGGTGCAGCCACAGATGGCACTTCCCCAGAAACTACACAGGCCCTCAGGTGGGGAAACACTCTTTTATAGAGAATGAGTGTCTTCTCGCAGCTACTGAAATACCAGTTTCTTGTGATACACACAAAGGCTTTCGCTTAGTTAATAAAGCAGAAATAGATGTTTCTCTGGAACTCTCTCGGTTTTTCGATGATCCAGCAGATGTTGGCAATTTGATCTCTTGTTCCTCTGCCTTTTCTAAAGCCAGCTTGAACATCTGGAATTTCACAGTTCACGTATTGCTGAAGCCTGGCTTGGTGAATTTTGAGCATTACTTTGCTAGTGTGTGAGATGAGTGCAATTGTGCGGTAGTTTGAGCATTCTTTGGCATTGCCTTTCTTTGGGATTGGAGTGAAAACTGACCTTTTCCAGTCCATGTCCACTACTAAGTTTTCCAAATTTGATGGCATATTGAGTGCAGCACATTCACAGCATCATCTTTTAGGATTTGAAAGAACTCAACTGGTATTTCATCACCTCCACTAGCGTTGTTCGTAGTGATGTTTCCTAAAACCCACTTGACTTCACATTCCAGGATACCTGGCTCTACGTTAGTGATCACACCTTCGTGATTATCTGGGTCATGAAGTTTTTTTGTATAGTTCTTCTGTGTATTCTTGCCATCTCTTCTTAATATCTTCTGCTTCTGTTAGGTCCATAATATTTCTGTCCTTTATTTTACCCATCTTTGCCTGAAATATCCCCTTGGTATCAGTAATTTTCTTGATGAGATCTCTAGTCTTTCCCATTCCGTTGTTTCCCTCTGTTTCTTGGCATTGATCAGTGAAGAAGGCTTTCTTATCTCTCCTTCCTATTCTTTGGAACTCTATATTCAAATGGATATATCTTTCCTTTTCTCCTTTGGTTTCACTTCTCCTCTTTTCTCAGCTATTTGTAAGGCCTCCTCATGTTTTAGGAGGCCTGTGAGGAGGCCATTTTGCCTTTTTGCATTTCTTTTTCTAGGGGATGGTCTTGATCCCTGCCTCCTGTACAATGTTAGGAACCTCCATCCATAATTCATCAGTCACTCTGCCCATCAGACCTAATGCTCTGAATCTATTTGTCACTTCTACAGTATAATCATAAGGAATTTGATTTAGGTGATACCTGAATGGTCTAGTGGGTTTCTCTACTTTCTTCAATTTAAGTCTGAATTTGGCAATAAGGAGTTCATGATCTGAGCCACAGTCAGCAGCCGGTCTTGTTTTTGCTGACTGTATAGAGCGTCTCCATCTTTGGCTACAAAGAATATAATCAATCTGATTTCGGTACTGACCATCTGATGATGTCCACATGTAGAGTCCTCTCTTGTGTTCTTGGAAGAGGGTGTTTGTTATGACCAGTGCTTTCTCTTGGCAAAACTCTATTAGCCTTTGCCTTGCCTCATTTTGTACTCCATGGCCAAATTTGGCTGTTACTCCAGGAATCTCTTGACTTCCTACTTTTGCATTCCAGTCCCTTATAATGAAAAGGACATCTTTTTTAGGTGATAGTTCTAAAAGGTCATGAGAGTCTTCATAGAACAGCAACTTCAGCTTCTTCAGCATTACTGATTCGGCGTAGACCTGGATTACTGTGACACTGAATTGTTCACCTTCATGTATGCGACAGTGCAAAGATATTATTAAAACACTTGTTCCACCTTTGAATTTGGTCCAGTTCAGTTCAGTCACTCACTCATGCCTGACTCTCTGTGACCCCAAGGACTGCAGCACACCAGGCTCCCTTGTCTATCACCAACTCCCAGAGCTTGCTCAAACTCATCTCCTTCGAGTTGGTGATGCCATCCAACCTTCTCATCCTCTGTCATCTCCTCCTCCTGCCTTCAATCTTTCCCAACATCAGTGCCTTTTCTAAGGAGTCAGTTCTTCCCATCAGTTGGCCAAGGTATTGGAGCTTCTACTTCAGCTCAGTCCTATCAATGACTATTCAAGATTGATTTCCTTTAAATTGACTGGGTTGATCTCCTTGCCATCCAAGGGTCTCTGAAGAGTCTTCTCCAAAACTACAGTTCAAAAGCATCAATTCTTCAGCACTTAGCTTTCTTTTAAATATGCTCGATTAATCGATAAGTTTGTCTTTCGGCCATGACACAATGCTTGCAGGATCTTAGTTCCTTGACCAGGGTTGAGCCTAGGCCCTAGCAGTGAAAGTGCAGAATCCTAACCTCTGGACCACCAGGAAATTCCCTAATCTATAAATCTTCATGCAAGTATATCACATATAAAGTGATAAGTTTATGTCACATTATGGAGACATAAATGACAAAAGCAGAGTGATTCCTCACTCCGTGCAAGGAGTCTGACAGCATTAAATACGGCATATGGTCAAGATGATGCTACCAAATGTATGAGATTACCTATAGTCTGAACCTCTAGGGAGGCTGGGCATTGAGGAGCACAAATTCACTCTTTCCAGATAGAAATATTGTAGATCAACTGACCCCACTCACCGGTCTGAGAGGACCTCACCCCATCGTCTTTCTCTGGGGGCATTTCCTCCTCACTCCCCTGAGAGGCAGGAGGAATTCCAGGCACTGGTACTTCTTCAGCATCATCATAATTTTCAGCAGGGACATCAGTCCTCTGATCTGGGGGTTCCAAGAACAGACAAGGGAGTGTATGAAACCGCAGGAAGTGGGTTGTTCTGGGGAATACCTAAGAAACCTTCTGACCCAGAGTTTCTGAGTTTCTGAATAGAGGCACCAGTCACTCCTTGTTTCAAAAGACTTTTTTCTCTAAGACCATGTTTCATTTTGATGTGTCCATAAGCCAAAACATTATTTTAAGTATCTTAATATTTTCTGATGGAAACTGCATATCTCAAAGCAACTCTTACACCCTTGAGCACTGCTAAAGGACTTTGACAAATTGTGCTTTACAGATGTTATTTTTTAAAAACATTATGTGCCTGTGGTGATTCTGGACACAGAGAGAGCAGCCCTGATGTGAGACATCACAGAACAGCCAAAGAAGGAGAAGGATGAACCCCATCTGGACACAAGGGATGCCTCTGGTCCATCAAAGGAAAACCATTCCCCTTAAACCTCCTCTGAAGGAAACTCTCCTCCCCAAAGCCCAGCCGAGGCAGGTCCACCTCTCATTCCTGGAGCGGACCTGTAGTCACTGTTGTCCTCACCATCTCTGGTGTAATACGGCAGTTTAGTCAGTGAGAAATCTGACGGGAAGCCTCACGTGGAGACAAACATCACACAACACACAGAATGACCCTCCCCACACCCACGGGACCTGTGTTAAGGCTGAGAAGGGACAGGCCTGGCTCCTGCAGTGTAGACAGAGGCTGGGAGATCACAGGGCTCTGAGAGGCCATCCTGCCTCTCTGGAGGAGCCGCCTCTGTGAGTCTGGGGCACACATGGGGTCTGCAGATGCTGAGAAGATGTGCACAGCCAGGGGGTGGTGACAACCGGAGATCCCAGGAGGGCAGACAGAGACACTCACCTGGGCTACCCAGACCTTCCTTCTGTGTCAGAAGGTAATCGAGCTCCTCATACACGGCTTCAGCAAGAGCATCTTCATAGCTAGATAATGCTGAGAGATCACCCAGCAGGTCAGAGAAGCTTCCCCAGATACCCCAATCCAGTCAGCCCACCTCCGTCTCCCTGGTGCTCACATGGGGGCTGCCAGGACCTCAGCGTTGTCTCCTATTCCATGCACCATGTCAGCACATTCTCCCCTCATCTGACCCTGATTACAGCTCAGCAGCAACTCTGTCTGGTCTCACAGGAGAGGCCATGACTCACGAGAGTTCACACCCCAGTCCTAAGAACCTCTGTCTACTCAGTCCTTAGAGCTCAGCACAGAGCACGTGGAGTCTGCAGACTCAGAACAGTACCTGGCCCAGGTTCCCCTCCTCACTCCTGCCCCATCTCCTGCCTCCACACACTCTCCCTGGTCCCCAGGTCCCCCTGCAGCCCACCTCTGCGCTCTGCTCTCCATCTGAGATGCTGAGTCACCAGGATGATGAGGACCAGGAAGAGAAGGGCTCCCAGGATGAGGCAGAGGACCCCAGGTAGGGAGAAGATGCCAGGGAGAGAATTTGAGGTTGTTCTTGTGCCTAAGGAGAACAGGAAAAAGGGCTGGAGATAGTCTTGGGTACAGAGAAATCTCCTGTGTCAGCATTTTCAGGAGCTCCGGACAATAGATCTCAGCCTCAGACAGTGTCAGGGCTCCCCTGGGTCTCGTCCTGAGACAAGTCAACTCCACCCTGGCCAGTGTGGCCCCGAGGCAGAGCTGGGGATTGTCAGGGAGCTGCCCTGCAGAGACAGCCTCTGAGGACCCAGCTCAACCCCTCTCCTTGGGCTTCAGGAGACACAGCATCAAACATCCAGGGACCTGCATCTCACTGATGAGGAGAAACACTCAAGGGCAGGTGGGAGTTCCTTACATTCTCCAACATGGGAACCAGACTTCTTGGCCCCGGGCAGGAGAACACTGGACCCTGGACATCAAAGCAGGGGATTGCCCCAGTGTAATGCCCTGGCTGCTCCCCAACAGCCACCGCTCCTCAGACTCTTTCCTCTTCTGAGCTGTCAGAGAGCCCACAGAACAGGTCCCCAGGATTTGAGTATTCTCCCCTGCCCGTGGATGGATCACACTACCTGCTGTAGTCATGGGCAATGTTGTCCTTACACCTAAAGAGAAAAACAGTAGTTCGGGGAAGAAGAATTGGCCAGAACGCAGGCAAACCTTTTCCCTCCTGAGCCTGAAATCACCCCTCAGTCTCCACAACATCAGTGTCCAGTCCTCCCGGCTCCCTCATCCTAGATCAGAGCCCCAGCACCCGGGATGTCTGAACACAAACTCCCCACCACACCTGGCCCAACCCACTGCCCCCGCGCTGCCCCAGCTGACCCAGGGTGGACCCCGAGCCCCTCGCTCACCAGAGCACCTCACACCAGCATCCTCCTCGTGCTTGCAGTCGCTCTGCCCCCAGGGCTCCGCAGCACAGTCCCACAGGGAGGACTCCCGGCCCCCGCACCGCACCTCGTCCAGCCAGATGCTCCCATTTCCAGGGCCGAATGTCGCAGCCTGCACGGCTTCCAGGGCCTGGCCACAGCCCAGCTGCTGACACACCACCTCGGCCTCTGCCAGGCTCCAGGAGTCATCGCACACGGTGCCCCAGGAGCCGCTGTGCCAGACCTCCACCCGCCCTGAGCACTCGCTGTCTCCTCCCCTGAGCCGGAGCTTCTCCCTGTCTGAAAAGGCAGCAGCCCCTCCTGTGACTGCCCTGCTGGGAGGAAGGAGCCCCTGGGAGCCACAGGGGAGGGGGCGGGGCTGACGTACCTGTGCAGGGGGCAGCAGTTGGACAGCTCCTGGGTCTTCTTCCTGCAAACAACAGGGAGACAGTGGATCAGGAACAGCTGATGGTGTTCCTGTCCCCACATAAGATTATCTAAGGTCCATGGCACCCCACTGCAGTACTCTTGCCTGGAAAATCCCATGGACGGAGGAGCCTGGTAGGCTGCAGTCCATGGGGTCGCTAAGAGTTGGGCACGACTGAGCGACTTCACTTTTCCTTTTCACTTTCATGCATTGGAGAAGGAAATGG
This sequence comes from Redunca redunca, assembly GCA_006410935.1. Taxonomy (NCBI): domain Eukaryota; kingdom Metazoa; phylum Chordata; class Mammalia; order Artiodactyla; family Bovidae; genus Redunca; species Redunca redunca. Next base: position 20,368 of record SJYQ01002433.1, read on the forward strand.
CGACCCACTCCAGTGTTCTTGCCTGGAGAATCCCAGAGACAGAGGAATCTAGTGGGCTGCTGTCTATGGGGTCACACAGAGTCAGACACGACTGAAGCCACTTAGCAGCAGGAGCATGGCTCAGTGCAAATGACATGTGAAATACAAGCTCATTATCTCCTGGGCTGAAACATTCACTGCATCTGATCTCCAGCTGAAATTACTTTTAATATTTACTTGTTTATCAGTCTTCACACCCCACAGCAAATATAAACACAGACATCTACGAATGTACACACACTCCTCTGAATGAAAGGTCCGTTAGAAGAAAGACCTTGTATATCTTATATGTGCCATGTTTCTGCTATTAGGACAGTGCCTGCACAGTGTATGCACTCATTCAACAATATCTATGGAAACCATTTCTAAATACCTAGATAGAGGCTTGATAAATATTTATTAAATTAATGAATAAACAAATAAAATTCAGTGAAATAAAATTTCTCTTTTTTAGTTCATACTAATCAGTGAAATAGTAATCCAAATATAAATTAATGGTAACAGTCTATGATAATAGTTCATATTAAAAATAAACAGTCCAGAAGCACAGAGTCAATTTATATTCAAAATCTCATGTACATAATTTTAATGGAAAATTATTAAATAGATTACAAACTACTCTTACCTATTATTCAGTGTGACAAGTGGGCAAGTGAAGACTACTGTTGTAAAAGGAAACTCTCTTTTCTAAACTTATTTTTAATTGGGAGATAATTGCTCCACAATGTAGTGTTGGTTATGTGTGTGTGTGTGTTAGTCACTCAGTCATGTCCAACTCTCTGTGACCCTCTGGACTGCAGCCCACCAGGCTCCTCTGTCCATAGGATTTTCCAAACATACTGGAGTGGATTGATATTCACTTCTCCACTGGATCTTCCCTACCCAGGGTTCAAACCCAGTTCTCCTGCACTGCAGGCAGTTTCTATGCTGTCTGAGCCACCAGAAAAGCCCGTAGTGTTGGTTAGGAATCTCTTAAAAAGGAAATATACAGGAAAGGCTTAGTAGAAATCTAAGAAGATATATGGACACATATATGTACACACTGAGTAAGCCAGAAATTTTGGCAATAGTTAAAAAAAAGCCTACTGAGAAAAATTTGTATTGAGAAGATGCAGAAATAATAAACAAAAGAATGAAAATATATATAAAAGAATTGAAGCTGACAGAAAGAAATATAAAATCAAAAAAAACAGAAGGGTAAATAGTATCTGTCATAAACTATAATTTCTATATTCTTTCCAGATCATTCTATCAAACTTTCTACCCACTCTATGCAGAGAACCTCTGAGAAAATGATGGCAGGACCTCTGTGAGCAGGTTGCTCATTTTCATGGTCAAAGACTTTACCACCTCTCAATTCACAGGGTTTAATTGTAGGAAAAATATCATCAATAAACAGTCTCATAGTTTAATGCCTCTTTGGCCTTCAAATGAAAAAGACAAAGAGATGAGCAAAGAGAGGCAAGGAAGGGAGTGAGCCTCTGCTTTTGAAGTATCTGATCCCACATTCTCTTAGCTATGGGTTTCAGGCAACATCCAGCATACCATTCAAGGTGTACCTGAATGGGGCGTGTGTGTCTGTGTGTGTGTGTGTGTGTGTGTGTGTGTGTGTGTGTATGTGGAGGGGAAGGGAAGGAGAAAGAGAAACAGAGAAAGAAATGTTGAAGGAATAAGGTGCTATGGTTTGACTGTTTGTCGCCCTCACCAATTTATTTATTTCAATCAAATTTATTGCTGAAATCTCAATTCCCAAAGTAACAGTATTTAGTGGGGGAGCCTTCTCAAACTCTTCCAAAAACAGAAGAAAAGAACTCTACCAAATTCATTTTCTGAAGCCAACATTAGTCTGATACCAAAGCCAGATAAGGACACCATGAGAAAAGAAAATTACGGGCTAATACTCTGATAAATACAGGTGCAAAAATCGTCAACAAAATATTAGAAAACTGAATTTGACAATACTCTAAAAGAATCATACACCATGATCAAGTGAAATTTGTTCCAAGGATACAAGGATAGTTCAACATTCACAAATTGATCAATGTGATACACCAAATAAACAAAATGAAGGTAAAAATCATATCCTCAAAGGATGCTGGAAAAGTGTTTGACAAATTCAACATCCACTTACAGTAAAAAGTCTTTTACAAAGTAGGTATAGAAGGATTGCATCTCAACATAATTAAGTCCATATGAAAAGCACACAGCTAACATCATACTTGCCTGTAAAAAACCGAAAGCTTTTCCTCTGAAATCAGACACAAGACAAAAATGTCTACTCTCACCACTTTTATTCAGCTTAGTTTTGGCAGTCCTGTCCAGATCCACCAGGCAATAAAAAGAAAATCAAGATATCCAAATCTGAAAGGAAGAGGCAAAACGGACACTATCTGCAGATTGAAAAGTGAAAGTGTTAGTCACTCAGTCGTGTCTTACTCTTTAGGACCACAAAGACTGCAGCCTGCCAGGCTCCTCTGTCCACTGGGATTCTCCAGGCAAGAATACTGGAGTGGGTTGCCATTCCTTCCTCCAGGGGATCTTCCTGACCCAGGGACTGAACCCATGTCTCGTGCATTGCAGACAGATTCTCTACCATCAGAGTCATGAGGAAAGAAACCCCCTTACATGATATTATATGCAGAAAACACTAAAGACTTCAGCAAAAATATGAAAACCAATACACTCAGTAAAGCTATAGAAGAAACATCTGTATACAAAAATCATATGCATTTCTTTACAGTAACAACAAACTGCTATAACAGAAACTGAGAAAACAATTCCATTTACATTTGCATGAAAATGAATTAAATATCTAGGAGTAAATTTAACCAAGGAGGTGAAAGACCTGTACACTGAAAACTATAAACACATTGATGAAAGAAACTGAAGATGACTCAAATAAATGGAAAGATATTCTGTGCTCGTGGATTGGAAGATCTAATATTATTAACATGTGCATAATACCCAAAGAAATCTACAGATTCACTGCAATCCTTATCAAAATTCCAGTGGAAATTTTCACAGATACAGAAGAACAATCCTAAAATTTGCATGGAACCACAAAACATGTTCAATACCAAAGCAATCTTGCAAAAGAATAACAAAGCTAGAGGTGTCATGCTTCCTGTTTGCAAACTATATTACAAAGCTATATTAATTAAAACAGTATGTAGTTGGTATAAAAATGAACACAGAGATCAATGAAACAGAATAGAAAGTCCATAAATAAACCCACATTTCTATGGTCAATTAATTTTTGACAACGAAGCCAAGAATACACAGTGGGGAAAGGGCAGTTTTTCAGTGAATGGCATCGGGAAAACTGGACACCACATGCAGAAAATGAAACTGGCCACTGCCTGACACCATTCACAGAAACTAACTCAGAACAGAGTAGAGGCTCAACCACAAGTCCTGAAGCCAGAAAATGTCTACAGGAAAACACAGGATATAAAATCCTTGACACCAGTCTTTGTGATGATTTTTTGGATTTGACACCAAAAGCAAAGGGAACAAAAGTAAAAACAAGCAGTTGTGATGACATAAGGCTAAAAAGCTTCTGCCCAATTAAGGAAACCATCAACAAAGTGAGAAAGCAACCTATGGAATTGGAGAAAATATTTGTATATCATATTTCTGGTAAAGATTATTATTCAAAATACACAAGGAACTCATACAACTCAGTAGCAAAAAACAAACAATCTGATTTTTTAAAAATGGTCAGAGAACCTGAATAGACATTTTTTTTGAAGAATACATACAACTTGCCAATAGGTACATGAAAACGTGCTCAACACTATCAATCATCAGAAAATACAAATCAAAGCCACAATGAGATATCACCTCATATTCTCTAGAAAGGCTTTTATCAAAAAGAAGAAATAACAGGAGTTGAGGAGAATGTGAAGAGACAGGAAAGCTTTTGCACAGTTAGAGGGAATGTAAGTTGATACAGCCCCTATGGAAACAGTATTGAGGCGCATCAAAAATTAAAAATAGAACTGCCATGTGATTTAGGAATTTCACTCTGGAGTATTTATCTGAAGGAAACAAAAACGCTAACTTGAAAACCCAGTGTTCACTGCAGCAGCATGTGTCCAGTTGCTAGGTTGTTTCTGGCTCTTTGCAACCCCATGGACTGCAGCATGCCAGGCTCCTCTGTCCTTCACCAACTCCCAAAGTGTGCTCAAATTCATGTCCACTGAACTGGTGATGCTATCTATCTCATCCTCTGTGGCCCCCTTCTTCTTTTTCCTTGAATATTTCCCAGCATCTGGGTCTTTTCCAATGATCAGCTCTTCTCATCAGGTGGCCAAAGTATTGGAGCTTCAGCTTCAGCATCAGTCCTTCCAGTGAATATTTAGGGTTGATTTCCTTTAGGATTGATTGGTTTGATCTCCTTGCTGCCCAAAGGACTCTCAATGCAACTGTGGCATCCAAGCACCACAATTCAAAAGAATCGGCTCTTTTTAGCTTCTTCAATAACCCGGCTCTCACGTCCAGAGACGACTACTGGAAAAAATATAGCTCTGACCATATGGACCTTTGTCGGCAAAGCGATGTCTCTTTCTAATACCCTGTCTAGGTTTGTCCCAGAGGAGCAAGCCTCTTTAAATCTCACGGCGGCAGTCACCGTCAGCAGTGATTTGGGAGTCCAAGAAAAGAAAACCTGTCACTGTTTCCACTTTCTCCCCTTTTATTTTCCATGAAGTGCTGATGATCTTAGTTTTTAGAATGTTGAGCTGTAAGCCAGCTTTTTCACTCTCCTCTTTCACCCTCAATGAGAGGCTCTTTAGTTCCTCTTCACTTTCTGCCATTAAAGTGGTAGCATCTGTGTATCTGAGGTTGTTGATATTTTCACAGCAATCTTGATTCCAGCTTGTGATTCATCCAGCCTGGCAGTTCCTATGATGTTCTCTGCATATAAGTTAAATAAACAGGGTGACAATATACAGCCTTGACGAACTCTTTTCCCAATGTAGAACCAGTCGGTTGTTTCATGTCCAGTTCCAACTGCTGCTTTTTGATCTGCGTGCAGGTTTCTCAGGAGGCAGTTAAGGTGCTCTGGTATTCTCATCTCTAAGAATTTTTCACAGTTCATTGTGATCCACATGGTCAAAGGCTTTATGTAGTCAATGAAGCAGATGTTTTTCTGGAATTCTCTGACTTACTCTAGATCCAACAAATGTTGGCAATTTGATCTCTGGTTTCTCTGCCTTTTCTAAACCCAGCTTGTACATCTCAGAAGTTCTCAGTTCACTTACTGCTGAAGCCTAGCTTGAAAAACTTTGAGCATAACCTTGCTATCATGTGAAATGAGCACAGTTGTGAGGTAGTTTGACCATTCATTGGCATTGCCCTTCTTTGAGATTGAAATGAAAATTCACCTTCCCCAGTCCTGTGGCCACTGATGAATCTCCCAAATTTGCTGATGTATTGACTGCACTTTAACAGTATTACCTTTTAGTATTTTATAGCAATATATATGAGTCAAATAATGTAAGTCTTCACTGATGAATGGATAAAGAAAATGTAATATAGACTTATATCCACCCATAAAACAGAAGAAAATCTTGCCAGTTGCAACAACATGGATGGACCTCGAGGGCATTATGCTAAGTGAAACAAATCACACAGAGAAAGAAAAATACCATGTAATCTCATTTATATGTGTAATATTAAAACAAAAAGCAAGTTCAGAGATGCTGAGTCATTGGTGGCTGCCAGAGGTGGGGGATTTGGTGCACGCAGAGGTAATCAAAAAGTATAAATTTGAATTATAAAATGAATAGGTGAAGAGATATACAGCATGGTGACTATAGTGAATACTGTTTTGTCTGTTTGAAAGATGGCAAGAAAATACATCTTAACATTCTCATCGTGTAAGAAAAATATTTAACTATATGTATGGATCTATATATATATGGATCCATATATAGAGATATAACTAGACTTACTGTAGTGATCATTTATCAATACACACAAACATATAAGCATTATGTTGTACACAGCAAAAAATGTGTTGTATCAATTATATCAATTAAAAATTTTAATAACGCAAGTTTGGAACATGTAGATTAAATTAGCTCCATCCAAAATTCATTTTATAAACTCAAATTAAACCCATCACTTAGATTTTAAAATACCAAATCTCACTAATAACTTCCTACAGAGTTGGGAAAGACACAGAAACAGACATAAGTCACCTGCACAGGAGATGTAGGCTTCCTCCTTTGGAGAGCATGAACTGTATTTCCACGGGCCAGAAGGACACTGCCAGAGAGAGGTATCAGTTTTCCGACACTGAATTAAATCTACCCACTGGGGTCTATAACCTTCCCTGAGACCAACAGAGGTGTTGAGACTTCCCCTGTCCCCACAGCCAAGCTGACTGCAGATGATGGACATGGTGACATCATCCATGGGGCTGCGGCAGACACTCCCCCAGGTCCCGTTGTAGAAAACTTCCAGCCACCCAGCACACTCCTGGTCCTCGCTGACCATCCTGAGGGCCAGGAACTCTAAGATCAAAAAGGAGGAGATGGGACACAGTGAGAATTCCCAGTGCTCTGGGTTTTCCTCTCTCCCCAAAATTGTGAACATTCATCTGTGACCCAGCTGAGGAAGTAAATCCATTAGATGACCAGAGTGAAACTTGTCTCCTCTTCACCTGACTTTGTCCATTTGTTTCTGTCTTTCTAAATATTTCTACCACGTGAAAGGAAGACCAGCCTGGACACCTGCAGGGAGAGGGAGCTGACTCCTGCTTCCTGACAAAACATCTAAAAGAGTGTATGAAAGGGATGTGATGTGGACAGTGTGGAGGCAGATAGAATAATGGACCCACAGATGTCTACATGGAAGCTGTGTCTATGTTTCTTTATCTGGCAAAAGGGACTTTACATATGTGATTAAGGTATGGTCCTTGGGATGGTAAGAGTAACCTGAAATATGGCGGATAAACCACCTGAGCACAGTCTAATCATATTCTTAGACTCACTATCCTTTAAAGTGGAATCCTTTTCCTCATTCTGGTTAGAGGGAGATGTGAATATGGATAATGGTTAGAGAGGTGGAGCATTGCTGCTGTGATGGTGAACAGAAGGGGGTTATGAGTGAAGGAAGGCAGGCGGCTTCTAGAAGCTTGAAAAGACAAACAGATTGTTTCCCAGAGGCTCGGAAGTGATGTGGCCCTGCTGAAGCTTTTATCACAGTCCAGTGAGATCCCTGCTTGACATCTAAGCTAGGGAAGTGTAAAAGTGAAGTGAAGTCGCTCAGTCGTGTCCGACTCGTTGCAACCTCATGGACTGTAGCCTACCAGGCTCCTCAGTCCATGTGATTTTCCAGGCAAGAATACTGAAGTGAGTTGCCATTTCCTTCTCCAGGGCATCTTCCCGACCCAGGGACCGAACCCGGGTCTCCCAGAATGTAGGCAGACGCTTTACCTTCTGAGCTACCAGGGGTCTAGGAAACATTTGTGTTGTTTTAAACCACTAACAATGTAGCAATTTGTTATAGAACAAAGAAAAACTAGCACAGTGGCTTTGAGACTTCTCTACTCTATGTACCAGAAGGGTGAGCCCTGATTTCAAGAAAAACTGTGGGAAAAGGCTCTGCCAGGAAACACTACTGAGAAGAAAGGACCAGAATCTCAGCTGCTGCAGGAGGAAGTGAAAGCACCTCGCCTTCACATCTGCTGGAAAGACAGGCTCCATGGGAGGAAGCCTCCTTCTCTGGTCCTTTCAGCATCTCTCCCTCAGGGCTCAGATCTCCGTCCTCCAGGGCCCCGTCCCTCCTCCAGCCTGTGGACAGTGTGCAGTGCGGACCTGAGCAGATGACCCCCGCGTCCTCCTTGTGTCTGCAGTTGTGCCGCCCCCAGCCCCGGGAAGGGCACCTCCACACGTGGGACTCATTTCCAGTGCAGTTCAGGTCGTCCAGCCAGATGGGCCCTGATCCTGCCCCGAAGTGAGCAGACCCCGTGGCATTGAGGGCGTCTCCACAGCCCAGCTGCCTGCACACCACGCGGGCATCGTCCAGGTCCCAGCGGTCATCACAGATGGTGCCCCAGGAGCCCTGGTCAAGGATCTCCACTCTCCCTGCGCAGGGACCGCCCCCGTCCACCAGGCGGAGATGTCTGCTGTCTGAGGAGAGAGAAATGGGACAATGGGACGGTGGCCTGGGGAATGAGAAGGGTCTTCTATCCTGTTGGACCCTCACCTGAGCAGTAGGGGGCGCTCTCCTCTGAGGCCGCAGATCCTGCTGGTTCAGACACAAAGTGGTCGCACTGGGGCAGCACCTGGGTCTGGTTTCCTGAAGAAACAGCGATGATTAGAGGGTTGGGAGGATTAAAGGACACGAAAGTCAGTTAAATTAAATAACTTTTAGGAGGGGAGGGAAGTTTGGGGGAAAATGGATACATGTATATGTATGGCTGAGTCCCTGCCTGTTTACCTGAAACTATAACAACACTGTTAATCGGCTAAACCCCAATACAAAGTAGAAAGTTCAAAAGAAAAAAAAAAAATGACCTAGTGATGGAGCTGAGATGAAAGCTGGAACATACTGGTAAAGTCACCATAATCTTAGTGTTCCCTTTCTCCAGGAAGAGCCCTGGTCCTGACAATGGCACGATTCCTGTTTTAAGCCAAGCTTTGCCCTAAGAATGAGTTAAACACGTTGTTCTATCCTTAATCCACCCCTAAATAGAAGAAGCAAAACAAAGGCCTTTCTGAAGGAGTTGTACACTTATTTATCTACAATGTTTGTGGTTTTAAAAATACTGATATAAAAGAGATCTCATGGAAAACCAGAGCTAAAAGAAACATTAAAAAAAATTTCCCAGGGTATTTGGCTCTTAAAGTTACCTGACAGAGATTTTATTTTATTAATTTTTATTTGAGTATAATTGCTTTACAATGTTATGGTAGCTTCTGCTGTACAGCAAATTTAGTAAGTTATACATATACAGATGGGCTTCCCAGGTGACTCAGAGGTAAAGAATCTGCCTGCCAAACAGGAGACTGCGGTTCCATCCCTGGATTGGGAAGAGCCTTTGGAGAAAAAATGGCAATCCACTCCAGTATTCTTGCCTAAGAATTCCTATGGACAAAGGAGCATGGCAGTCCATGAGGTCACAAAAGAGTCAGACACAACTCAGCGACTAAACAACAACAACTATATCTATTTATATATATATACATAGATACACAGACACACACACACTTTCATGGATTTACTTCCTATTTAGGTCACCACAGAACACTGAGTAGAGTTCCCTGTGCTAAAAAGAAGTTATTATTTATCCATTTCTGTGTGCATGCATGCAAAGACACTCCAGTCGTGTCTGACTCTGTCACACTATGGATTGTAGCCCATCAGGCTCCATGTCTATGGGATTCTCCAAGCAATATCTATTTTATACTTAGTATCAATAGTGTAGGGCTTCTGAGTCTGGTAGCTCAGACAGGAAAGAATCCGCCTGCAATGCGGGAGACCTGCCTTTGGTCCTTGGACTGGAATGCCCCCTGGAGGAGGGCATGGCAACCCACAGTAGTTGTACCAATTTACATACTCATGTGTAGGAGGATTCCCTTTTCTGCACATCCTCTCTAGCTTTGTGGATTTTTTTCATGATAGACATTCTAACTGGTGTGAAGTATTACCTGCCTGTAGTTTTGACTTGCATCTCTCTAATAATTAGTGATGTTGTATTTGTTAGCCATCTGTATGTCTGGAAAAAATGTCTATTTAGGTCTTTTTCCCATTTTTTCATTGGATAGTTTGGTTTGTTGATTGAGTTGTTTGTGTATTTTGAAGATTAACCCTTGTTAATTATTTCATTTACAAATACTTTCTCCCATTCTGAGAGTTGTCTTTTTGTTCTGTTCATGGTTTCCTTTGATATGTGAAAGCTTTTAAGTTCAATTAGATCCTATTTTTTTTGTTTTGTTTTTATTTTCTTTAGGAATTTGATCAAAAAATATCTTGTTGCAACTTATGTCAAAGAATGTTCTGCCTATGTTTTCCTCTAAGAGTTTTATAGTCTGACAGAGAATTTAAATACCCATGATTACAGTGCGAAAAGAATTGATTAACACGATATGTATCTTGGCAGAGAAATGATAACAAGAACAAATGAAAATAGTGTTTATTATTTTTCTCTAATAATAGTGAGGTATGCATAGGATTAAATTTTGAAAAATAGAGACAAACTTACAGAATAAAAGAAAACTGCCTGTAAAAAAAAGAAAAGAAAATTCTACAGCTGAAAAAGTTAACAGCTGAAATTAAGAACTAGAGAAGGAGTGTATCAGCACATTAGATCAACATAAAGTAGAAATAGTAAAGTGGAAAATCAGAGGATAAATATTCTCTGTTTAGAAATGCTGGTCCTATGGTAAGTGCATGGTTAATAATGCTATATAACAAAAGTTTCCCCCAAACTTAGTAGTTGAAGGAATTTAGTTTTAAATTTTGCTCATGATTTCCCGGGTCAGTAAGTTGGGAAAGACTCAACTTGGCAGTTCTATCTTTGGGGTTTCTCATGTGGTTGCATTTAGATGTCATCGGGGACTGACATCTCTAAAGTTTTGACTGAACTGTGGTTATGTAAGGAAATCCCCAGTATTTTTGTTGTTGTTGGGAGGGAGGGATAAAGGAGCATCATGTCTGCAACCTAATCCAGAAAGATTTTACATACTCAGGGAAAAACAGGGCAGGAGAGGGACAAATAAGGAGAGAAAGGGAAAGCTAGAGCAAGAGAGAGAGAGAAAAGAAAGAAAGAAGGATTAAAGCAAAATACTAATCCAACATTTGGGGAATCCAGGTAAAGTTCAGAGAGAATTCATTCCTAGAAAACCTTCATTAAAGGAAATACTAATAACATCAAACCCATAAAATGCCTAGGAGAAAACCTAGTTAAAGGTGTGCAACACATCTGAGAGAAAGTCAAGACCTAACTGAATGAAGGGATATATTTTGTCAGTGAATTGGGAAACTCAATGTTGTCAAAGTCAGTCATTCTCAAATTTATACACAGATTAAATCTAACCTCAATCAAATTCCCTTGTGCTTTTGTATGTCTGAAACATGACAAGCTGATTCAAAATTTACGTTGCTGTTCAGTCACTTAGTCGTGTCTGACTCTTTGTGCCCCCAAGGACTGCAGCACACCAGGCTTCCCTGTCCATCACCAACTCCTGGAGCTTGCTCAAACTCATGTCCTTTGAGTCAGTGATGCCCTCCAACCATCTCATCCTCTGCCATCCCCTTCTCCTCCTGCCTTCAGTCTTTCCTAGCATCAGGGTCTTTTCTAGTGAGTCAGCTCTTCGCATCAGGTGGCCAAGGTATTGGAGCTTCAGCTCAAAAATGTATACAAAATACAAAAACCAAGACTGACCAAAGCAGTTGGCAAGAAAAGCAACAACATAACTTCTTTAAATTAAAGTTACCCAGACTTACTATGTGTGCTTCCTCATTCAGTCGTGTCCAACTCTTTGTGATCCCATAGACTATAGCCCGCCAGGCTCCTCTGTCCACAGGGAGTCTCCAGGCAAGAATACTGGAGTGGGTTGCCATGCCCTTCTCCAGGGGATCTTCCCAACCCAGGGATCAAACCCAGGTCTCCCACCTAGCAGACAGATTCTTTACTCTCTGAGACACCAGGGAAGGTTCAAGACTTACTATAAAATTACAATAATTAAGAAAATGTGGTACAGGTGCAAGGAGAGACAAAGGATATAGTGGGACACAATAGAGAGTCTAAATGATGTACTCAGACATATGTGCCCTTTCGCTTATCACAAAGGTGGCACTGCAGGGGGGAATAGTCTTTTCAGAAAAAGATTTTGAGTCAACTGGATACCCAAATGAAAACAGGACACTTGACCCTTATCCTACACAGATGTCAATCCTAGAAGCAATGTACAATTATATGCAAAAAAAAAAAAAAAGTAATTACACTTCTGTGAGATACTCTCAGAGAATATTTTTGTAATTTTGAAGTAGACAAACTTCATTTTAGAAGAATATAAGGAGTTCTAGGGACTGGATCAGTGGACTAGTTCAAAACTGAGAGAGAAGTACGTCAAGGCTATATTGTCACTCTGCTTATTTAACTTATATGTAGAGTACATCATGCGAAATGCTGGGCTGGATGAAGCACAAACTGGAGTCAAGATTGCTGGGAGAAATATCAATAACCTCAGATATTCAGATGACACCACCTTTATGGCAGAAAGTGAGGAGAAATTAAAGAGCCTCTTGATGAAACTGAAAGAGGAGAGTGAAAATGTTGACTTAAAACTCAACATTCAAAGAACTAATATCATGGTATCTGGTCCTATCACTTTATGGCAAAAAGATGGGGAAACAGGGACAGACTTTATTTTCTGGGGCTCCAAAATCACTACAAATTATGTCTACAGCCATTAAATTAAAAGATGCTTGATGCTTGGAAGAAAAGCTATGACCAACCTAATCAACATAGTAAAAAGGAGAGACATTACTGACAAAGGCCCATCTAGTCAAAGCTATGATTTTTCCAGTAATCACGTATGGATGTGAGAGTTGGACCATAAAGAAAGCTAAATGCTGAATAACTGATGCTTTTGAACTGTGGTGTTGGAGAAGACTCTTGACAGTCCCTTGGATGGCAAGGAGGTCCAACCAGTCAATCCTAAAGGAAATCAGTCCTGAATATTCATTGGAAGAACTGATGCTGAAACTGAAGCTCCAATACTTTGGCTACATGATGGGAAGAACTGACTCATTGGAAAAGACCCTGAAGCTGAGAGAGATTGAAGGCAGGAGGAGAAGGGGACGACAGAGAATAAGATGACTGGATGGTTTCACTGACTCAATGGATATGAGCTTGAGCAAGCTCCAGGAGATGGTGAAGGACAGGAAAGCTTGACATGCTGCAGTCCATGGGGTTGCAAAGAGTCAGCCATGGCTGAGCGATTGAACGGAACTAACTGTAAGAGCACTACATGGACAGAAAAAAAGTTGATGAGTCAAACCTAAGATGAGTAACTTGGCTTGCTGAAGTACAGTATACCATTAAGAAAATAAAAATATAAGACCAAGAATTAAACACACAAAAATCATAATAAATACTTTTGCCAAAAGTCATCATCATGGTAATTTGCACCATTGTATTTGTAATAGTCAAGAACTGGAAATAAACTCAAGTCTCTTCCATTAGTTGAATGGTTCATGCATGGTCATGTGATCATTCAAAGGCATACTCTATAATAATAAAAATGAATGAAATGTTGCCATAAACAACATCATGAGTGATTCTCAAACACAGTCTGGAGTCAAAGAAATTAGACACAAAAGAAAACATACTGTATGGCTTTACATAAAGTTCACAAACTGAGAAAATATTCTATGGCAGTACAAGTCTTAGGTAAGCAGTCTTCCCTGGAGAGGAGGAGGACATGGCTATTGGAGGCGATAGTGATTCTGTGGTGCTGTGAATGTTCTCTTTGTAGATCTGGTTTGGAGAACATGACCTAGGTATACACTTATTGTTTGTACTTTGTTCTCTATTATTATCCTTAAATATTAATGTTTCATAAAAAATATTCATCTAGGTGTTTCTTTCCGTGACATAGCACTTCTTAGCATTTCTTAGCACTTCTTTCCCCTGAAAAAATGAGTGAACAATGCTTACAGAACCTTCTCAGGACAGACCACCCTCATGTCCTCCACCTGCCTCTGTTTGTAGAAAAACCTAGCTAAAGAATAAATTTGATCACAGAAATGAAAGAAAAAAAATCAGAAACAAAGGAAAACAGTCAAATAGGACAAAATAATAATAGTTCTTAGCATTTCTTAGCACTTCTTTCCCCTGAAAAAATCACTGAACCATGAGAATGCTATGGAGCAGGACCTTATAGAGCTTTCTCAGGACAGACCATCCTCATGTCCTCCACCTGCCTCTGTTTGTAGAAAAACCTAGCTAAAGAATAAATTTGATCACAGAAATGAAAAAAAATCAGAAACAAAGGAAAACAGTCAAATAAGACAAAATAATAATAGGTTGCTGCTGCTGCTGCTAAGTCACGTCAGTCGTGTCGGACTCTGTGCGACCCCATAAATGGTAGCCCACCAGGCCCCCCCGTCCATGGGATTCTCCAGGCAAGAACACTGGAGTGGGTGCCCTAAACAAATTCAAGGAGAAGGCAATGGCATCCCACTCCAGTACTCTTGCCTGGAAAACCCCATAGACGGAGGAGCCTGGTAGGCTGCAGTCCATGGGGTCGCTGAGAGTTGGACGACTCAGTGACTTCACTTTCACTTTTCACTTTCATGCATTGGAGAAGGAAATGGCAACCCACTCCAGTGTTCTTGCCTGGAGAATCCCAGGGACGGCGGAGCCTGGTGGGCTGCCGTCTATGGGGTCGCACAGAGTCAGATACGACTGAAGCGAGTTAGCAGCAGCAAACAAAATTCAAGGACCTTTAGTTCCTTCTCATGGGCTATAGCTAACATTCTGGCCCATATCTTTTGAGCTATTTGGCAGATACTGAAATCCCAAACAGGTAGTAACAATAAATTACATGATGACCAGACTAGTGGGTTGCCATTTCCTTCTCTAGGGGATCTTCCCAACCCAGGGATCAAACCCGAGACTCTTGCATTGCAGGCAGGTTCTTTATCATCTGAGCCAACAGGGAAGTTCAGAATCTTCATCTTACACAATTCCAAGATCGGCCTCAAGGAAATGGGAACAGACCAACACTAGAACTGATGATTAACTGTAATTTAAACAATAAAGGTGACACTGATCAGACCTATTTCAAGATGATTGTCAGAGCTAGCTGTGCTACTCTGCAGGTAAACTGTCCCTGACTTCTGCCTGTGAACTCTTGATATTCCCATTTAAAAACACTCACCCCTGATCAGCAAGGAGGAGCTGGTTCTTTGGTACATTAGTCCTCTGTCTCCCCAGAACTACTGGTTTCCTCAATAAACCTGTGTTTAATTTTACCCCATGCTTGCCTCTCAGTGTTGGATTCTTGAGTAATGAGCAGCTGAAACTCGAGTTCAGTAACAAGATTAAACATTTCACTACAGAATATCTTTCTTTTTAAGCCTGTTTTCCCTTACTCTCTGCTCTGGGGAAATTTCACTCCAGGAGCATCCTAAGTATAGTAGCCCTTCCCTCTCTTACCTGAGCAGATCACAGAGGCCGTGTTGCCATGGGAACAGTCAGGAACACCCAGGGTAATCACAGGGCATTTCCACAGGAAGGACTCAGTCCCTGAGCAGTGAAATCGGGCTTTCCAGAGTTGATCACTTCCTTCTGCTCCGTTTGGGGTGGAGATGGCGACTCCACAGCCGAGCTGACGACAGACAACATTGGCATTGGCCAGAGTCCAGTGGGAGGCACAGAGCGCTCTCCATCGACCAGAAATGTTCATCTCCACCTGCCCCTCACACTGAGAGGAGCCATTTGTCATGAGCCGGACATCTGTGTACACTGATAGAAATGGACAGGATTTCAGAAAAATCTTATTTCTTTCTTAGCTTGAAGTGAGTGAACACAGAGGTTAAATCCGGAGGTGCATCTCACCTGAACAGACAACCTGAACAGCTCCACTGTGGTGACACGTGCCCCCTGGACAGGGCACTCTGGGGCACCACCAGAGCTTAGGCTCCTCCCCCTCACACCTGAACTCTTCAGCCCAGACCCGGCCATCGGACTCTCTGAGGGGTACTTGTCCCAGGACAGACACAGCCTTGCCACACTCCAGCTCTGCACAGATGACCTGGGCAGTGGGGAGTGTGAAGTTTCCATCAGATACTGGGATCCAGGCTTCTCCAGAATGCACTTCTACTCGCCCTGAGCAGGGTCCATCTCCTCCAGCCAGACGCACAAATCCTAAGAGAAATAAAGAACAACAAATCCAGTGAGTGTTCATGAACCTGGCTTGACAATTGGAAACCACATCTCACAGGCAATGGCGGGAAAGCTTTTCTTTCCAACAGTGGAATAAGAGGGGATAAGAAGAGAGAATTTGACTGTCATTGTCAAATTGCATTTTAATGAGCAAGTTTCTGAAGAGATATCCAGAAGGATTGCAGGGTCAGTTTGGAATGGCTGAATCCCGAGAATATATATTGGTTAGGGATGTTAATTCTTATCTGGGGGTCTGGAAACTACAAGGCCCAAAGAAACTGCACAGTGGTAAACATTCAAACTTTAGTGCATAGCTGAAGTAACAGAGAGTGAAAAAAGACCATGGGATTCGAGAGGTTAGAGGCCTAAGAGCCAGAGAAGTTTAGAAGGTCATCCTGAAATTTCTGGAGCTAGAATTTTGGGCAGTTTTCTCTGAGCCAATAGTCAAGTCACTGGGGATGGGAACATCATGAGGGCTGGATCTGAGTGCAGGCATTAGGTCACAATTAGGTAACCTAATTGTGAAAGAAGTTGTTCACAGATAAGTTTGAAAATGACGAAAGCTCAGAGAGTCATAGGAGAGGGAGGGAATGGTCCTAGCCATCTTTCTTAAAAACCTAGGATTTATGAACATGCCTGAGAGAAAGTGAAGTCTCAATGGGATTATGCAAGACAACTGAGTTAGTGGATAACTTCATCCTAGACATGAGATTCTTAGCAAATGTGAAGGAGTGATGAGAATTTAATGTATTCAGAGGAAAACAACAGAATGGGGAAGACTAGAGATCTCTTCAAGAAAATTCAAGATACCAAGGGAACATTTAATGGAAAGATGGGCTTGATAAAGGACAGAAATGGTAGGGACCTAACAGAAGCAGAGGATATTAAGAAGAGGCGGCAAGAATACACAGAACTGTACAAAAAAGATATTCATGACCAAGATAATCACGATGGTATGATAACTCACCTAGAGGCAGACATCCTGGAATGTGAAGTCAAGTGGGCCTTAGAAAGCATCACTATGAACAAAGCTAGTGGAGATGATGGAATTCCAATTGAGCTATTTCAAATCCTGGAAGAATATGCTGTGAAAGTGCTACACTCAATATGCCAGCACATTTGGAAAACTCAGCAGTGGCCACAGGACTGGAAAAGGTCAGTTTTCATTCCAATCCCAAAGAAAGGCAATGCCAAAGAATGCTCAGACTACCGCACAATTGCACTCATCTCACACGCTAGTAAAGTAATGCTCACAATTCCCCAAGCCAGGCTTCAGCAATATGTGAACTGTGAACTCCCTGATGTTCAAGCTGGTTTTAGAAAAAGCAGAGGAACCAGAGATCGAATTGCCAACATCTGCCGGGTCATTGAAAAAGCAAGAGAGTCCAGGAAAACATCTATTTCTGCTTTATTGACTATGCCAAATCCTTTGACTGTGTGGATCACAATAAACTGTAGAAAATTCTGAAAGAGATGGGAATACCAGACCACCTGACCTGCCTCTTGAGAAACCTGTATGCAGGTCAGGAAGCAATAGTTAGAACTGGAAAAGGAGTATGTCAAGGCTGTATATTGTCACCCTGCTTATTTAACTTATATGCAGAGTACATCATGAGAAATGTTGGACTAGAAGAAGCACAAGCTGGAATCAAGATTGCTGGGAGAAATATCCATAACCTCAGATATGCAGATGACACCACCCTTATGGCAGAAAGTGAAGAGGAACTAGAAAGCCTCTTGATAAAAGTCAAAGAGGAGAGTGAGAAAGTTGGCTTGCTGCTACTGCTGCTGCTAAGTCGCATCAGTTGTGTCCGACTCTGTGCAACCCCATAGACAGCAGCCCACCAGGCTCCATCATCCCTGGATTTCTCCAGGCAAGAACACTGGAGTGGGTTGCCATTTCCTTCTCCAATATATGAAAGTGAAAAGTGAAAGTGAAGTCTCTCAGTTGAGTCCGACTCTTAGCAACCCCGTGAACTACAGCCTACTAGGCTCCTCCATCCATGTGATTTACCAGGCAAGAGTACTGGAGTGGGGTGCCATTGCCTTCTCCAAAAGTTGGCTTAAAGCTCAACATTCAGAAAACGAAGATCATGGCATCTGGTCCCATCACTTCATGGGAAATGGATGGGGAAACAGTGGAAGCAATGTCAGACTTTATCTTTTTGGGCTGCAAAATCACTGCAGATGGTGATTGCAGCCATGAAATTAAAAGACACTTACTCCTTGGAAGAAAAGTTATGACCAACCTAGATAGCTTATTCAAAAGCAGAGACATTACTTTGCCAACAAAGGTCCGTCTAGTCAAGGCTATGGTTTTTCCTGTGGTCATGTATGGATGTGAGAGTTGGACTGTGAAGAAGGCTGAGCACTGAAGAATTGATGCTTTTGAAATGTGGTGTTGGAGAAGACTCTTGAGAGTCCCTTGGACTGCAAGGAGATCCAACCAGTCCGTTCTGAAGGAGATCAGTCCTGGGTGTTCTTTGGAAGGAATGATGCTAAAACTGAAACTCCAGTACTTTGGCCACCTCATGCGAAGAGTTGACTCATTGGAAAAGACTCTGATGCTGGGAGGGATTGGGGGCAGTAGGAGAAGGGGACGACTGAGGATGAGATGGCTGGATGGCATCACTGACTCAATGGTCATGAGTTTGTGTGAACTCTGGGAGTTGGTGATGGAGAGGGAGGCCTGGCGTGCTGTGATTCATGGGGTCGCAAAGAGTCGGACACGACTGAGTGACTGAACTGAACTAAACTGAACCCTATCTATATGCCAACTGCATATTCCTTTCCTATTTGGATTTCTGAGATAAGAAGCCAGCAAGCTACGAAAAAGGAGAGTGAGAGGAAGAGAGCAGAGAGCAAGCAAGCCATATATAGTTTAGAAATTTCCAAATTGCAAAAGCCTCAATAGTGATGAAGCATAGATTTGGAAACCAAATACTTGTTCAACAAGATTTTAACACCTTCTATCCCCTGTGCTTCTCCCATTTGCCACCTAACACTGCTACCCTTTCCCAATTACCCCAATGCAGGAAAGAAGAAATGATCTTAAGAGCTACAAATAGACGGAAAGGACACTCCAAAAGGAAGAACTTCTGTAGGGAGTGAGGTGGGGTGAGTGGTAGGTTAAATGGGGAGTGGATGGAGTATGCGAGAGAGACCAAGGAAAAGACTCATGATCATGATTTCACCCTTCAGGGACCATATTTGGACAGAGAAAAGGTAATCCAATGGGGAAAAAAAAACCCTGAAAATCATAAAGAATATATTTTAAAATAATTTGCCTGGTTTCTGAGTGTGCTCATGGTTATGTACCTAATGGTAGAATCTGTCCTGGTCAAGGACTCTGATTGCATAAGTATGTGAACTTTGAAGTCTCAAAAAGAATTTTGTAACAGAATAAAAATCTACTATAGAGAGCAGGAGAGAACAGAAAAGACACCACAGAAATTAAAGAACTGAAGGATTAGCTTGACCACTGATATAAGAATGAATGATGAGGGAGAGGATGATCTGCTTGCCTTTTGTTATTTATCCATTTCCATCTCCCTAGAGAGGCCCAGGTTAGGAGCCCTAGCCTCCCCTGGCTGGGAGTTTGGTTACAGGCTACACATTCTAATTAAAGCATTTTTATTTAACTGGTTGTTTTTGTTGCTCAGTCACTCAGTCGTGTCTGACTCTGTGACCCCATGGACTGCAGCACTCCAGGCTTCCCTGTCCTTCACTATCACCCTGAGTTTACTCAAACTCATGTCCACTGAGTCAGTGATGCCATCCAACCATCTCATCCTCTGTTGTCCCCTTCTTCTCTGGTCTTCAATATTTCTCAGCCTCAGGGTCTTTTCCAATGAGTTATTTCTTCTTATAATGTGGCCAAAGTATTGGGGCTTCAACTTCAGCGTACATGATACCAATGACTTATTCAGGGTTGATTTCCTTTAGGATTGTCTGATTTGATCTCCTTGCTGTCCAAGGGACTCTCCAGAGTCTTCTCCACCACCACAGTTCAAAAGTATCAATTCTTCAGCGCTCAGCCTTCTTTATAATCCACCTCTCACATCCATACATAACTACTGGGAAAACTCAGTACACTCAGTACATGGCTAAGTGTTCCTCCAAAGTTTGCATTTATACAGATATTTTAAAGGAAAAATTTGAGAGAGGGACTTTTCTAGTAACAATGGAAGAATATATGACTCAGAGCATTCCATCAACAATTCTCTACCATCAAAGAACTATGAACATTTATGTCTAAATTTGCAAAGGAAACTTAAAATCTGGCACAAATCCATAAGAATCTCTGATCTGTTAAATGAAGGGATACCCTCTATACATGTAAATGATATCCTCCTATAGTAGGAGTAGCCTCCACTCATACTAACCTAGTGCAAAACAATGTCTCACACTGTTTGTATAGAAACAACTCCACCCAGGAAAGTACATCCTCATTTTTTGCCCTCCCACTCATAGCCTTCCTGTGCAAAGGGAGTGTTAGCAAATGTTTCACTCTAACAAAACGTGAATTATGAAAAAAAAATTATGAGGATTTATTTTAACTGGGAGAATAAATAAAGATATTTTAGTGTCAGGTAAGAGCACTGGAGAAGAAAAGAATAGCAGAGACTTGTAAGAGGAAAGTATATGAAGCTCATTGCTCACAGCTACAGGGCACTCAGGGAGGTTGGGTAGTTGTCTCAGTTCTCTCTAGCCCACCCTATTGTCCCTCTGATCAGACACCAGCTTTCTTGGAATTTTCCATTCTCCCAGCTGGTGGGTAATGAACTAACCATACCTGAGCAGATGACTCCTGCATCCTCTCTATGATCACAATTGTGCTTCCCCCAGTCCTGGGAAGGGCACCTCCACACGTGGGACTCCTTTCCTGTGCACTTCACGTTGTCCAGCCAAATGGGCCCTGATCCCGCCCCAAAGGAAGAAGAGAGAGTGGCATGGAGGGCTTTTCCACAGCCCAGCTGCCTGCACACCACGTGAGCATCATCCAGGTCCCACTCGTCATCACAGATGGTGCCCCAGGAGCCCTGGTCAAGGATCTCCACTCTCCCGGCGCAGGGACCGCCCCCGGCCACCAGGCGGAGCTGTCTACTACCTGAGGAGAGAAAAATGGGACACGGGGCATTGACCTGGAGAATGAGGTCTTCCGTAATGTGGGACCCTCACCTGAGCAGTAGGAGGCGCTCTCCTCTGAGGCTGCAGACCCTGCTGGTTCTGATATGGAGTCTTTTCACTCGTGCAGAAAGCAATGGCACCCCACTCCAGTACTCTTGCCTGGACAATCCCATGGACAGAGGAGCCTGGTAGGCTGCAGTCCATGGGGTCGCTAAGGGTCAGACACGACCGAAGCGACTTGGTGGCGGCGGCAGCAGCATTGCACTGGGGCAGCAGCTGGGTCTGGTTTCTTATAGCAGTGGCAAGATAATAAGGTTGAAAAGTAGGAGGAAAGGTTAAAAAAAAAAAAAGTAGGTAAAGAAAGGTTAAATAATGTCTATCAGTGGTGCACTTTAAGTAGATAATGAAGCAGAGAATTAAACCTAAAATTTTCCACTTCCAGGGAGAATGGAGTTCACAGCAGGCCAATGTCTTGCTGGGTCTTCCTAGATACAACTTTAAAAGCTGGAAAATGTTTTTAAGAAACAGTAAATGTACTCGACATTTGGTAACACAACATGGACTAAATATGCTAAAATTCTAAAGAGTGGAGATTATTTCAGTGTTAGTCCAGGATCTATAGCTTCTTTTTCTCTGTGGGAATTTGCCAATTCATTGCCTAATTTAATGATTCAGAATCTGGGCTTGGACAAGCAGAGGACTACTGTTGTGACAGGAAGCCAGCATAAACTGGGGGTTACCTGGTGCTGGAGAGACAAAATTAGAGTCTTGAGAGCCTCTCTCACACAGCAGGTTTTCTCCTCAAATATTTGCCCAGTATATAAGCTGTGAAGGGCTGGAAGCTAGAGAACTATATAAAAAGACTTGGAAATCAGAGTCTTTTTCATTATTTTGGGTACTTTGCTACCAAAGAATATAGGCTCTGAAATGAAATCTCTGAAAGCCTATGCCATAGGGACAGAGAAATCAGAGGTGGACTGAGTACTACCAAAACTGCAACCCACACTTGTTACAGCTCAGTTTTAGGTTATATTTAGATGTTTGGGTGATACACACACCTTCCCCCTACCTGCCTAGGAAAACAAAGGGTAAATCCTTTCAGGTGTTAGAAAATGTATCAGGAGTTATCTTACTTTTTCATATATAATTTATAGCATTCAATAAAAAATGACATGACATTTGACAAGCTAGGATAACATGACAAATGACCAAAGTGAAAAAAGATAAGAGAATGCAGAGACACACATGATAGAAACGCTGGACTCAGCAGATAAGGATTTTAACTACAATCAATGTATTTAGGGGAAAAGAGAGAAGAGAATAAACAGGTTAAAAGATGAAAAAAAAAACAAATAATATAAAACAAATAAAAATGTCTAAGAAACTATTCCACTTCATGGGAAATAGATGGAGAAACAGTGGAAACAGTGTCAGACTTTATTTTTGGGGGCTCCAAAATCACTGCAGATGGTGATTGCAGCCATGAAATTAAAAGACGCTTACTCCTTGGAAGAAAACTTATGACCAACCTAGACAGCATATTCAAAAGCAGAGACATTACTTTGCCAACTAAGGTCAGTCTAGTCAAGGCTATGGTTTTTCCAGTGGTCATGTATGGATGTGAGAGTTGGACTGTGAAGAAGGCTAAGCACCGAAGAATTGATGCTTTGAACTGTGTTGTTGGAGAAGACTCTTGAGAGCCCCTTGGACTGCAAGGAGATCCAACCAGTCCATTCTGAAGGAGATCAACCCTGGGATTTCTTTGAAAGGAATGATGCTAAAGCTGAAACTCCAGTACTTCGGCCACTTCATGCGAAGAGTTGACTCACTGGAAAAGACTTTGATTCTGGGAGGGATTGGGGGCAAGAGGAAAAGGGGACAACCAAGGATGAGATGGCTGGATGGCATCACTGACTAGATGAACGCGAGTCTGGGTGAACTCCGGGAGTTGGGGATGGACAGGGAGGCCTGGCATGCTGCAATTCATGGGGCCGCAAAGAATCGGACATGACTGAGCGACTGAAGTGAACTGAAGGAACTATTGCCAACCTAAAATAAAATATCTAGGTTTAAAAAGTGAATGAATAAGTTAAAACAATTTTATATAGAACTTAGAATATAGTGATTTAGAGGAGTCCTAAAGATGAGAGCTGAGAAAGAGAAGAAAGAGGAGGAGGAGAGAGAGAAGAGATACAGAGACAGACAGACCGAACTGCAGAAGTAATGTCTGAAGATATAGCAATAGAGAACCTTTTAAAAAAAAAAATAGATGAAGGAGTATGAAAACCCCCACTCCCAGTAGAGCTGCTGAAAATCAAAAGGAAAAAGGAAAACCTGGAATAACAACAGATTTATTTAATACAAAAAGAGGGAAAAAAAGGAGACTAAAAGGAACATAAAGCAGGGGGATCAATTAAAAGCAAATAGCAGATACCAACACATCAATATCAGTAATTGCATTTACAGTGAATGCATTAAGATAAAACAAAATTGACACAAATGTTACTTGCAAAATGCCCACCTTATATTATGAAAGCAAAGAATGGTTGAAAGTAAAATGATGGAAAAAATGTACTAACTGTAACAAAACTGGAGTAGCTATATCAATGTCCCAGAAAGTATACTTTAAGCCAAGATACACTAATTGAATTAAAGAGGGAATTTTCATGATTATAATGAGATGCACCCTTAATAAAGATATTTTAGACAACAAAATTCAAGAAAAGTAACAGAACATAACTTTGAAACATACTTGACAGAGTGAAAAGAGGAAATAAACAAAATCACAATCAAAATGGAGGATTATTACCAAATCTTTTTCAATAGCATGCAGACCAAACATACAAAAAACAAAGAAGAATACAGTAGATGTACAACAGCATAATCAGCACATTTAACTAAGTGACACATAGAGCAATGCACCCAACAACGCAAGAGGTCACGTTACTGTACATGCACTAGGAACTTCTACCAAAATGACCACATAATAGGACAAAATCTTTCACTCTTTGAATTCATACAGAATATGTACTCTGACCACAGTGGAATAAAATTAAGAACTAATAAAATATTTATAGCCAGCTCTATTTGGGGAAATTCAGCAAGATCCTTCCAAAAACCACCTGAGTCTGGGAATAAATTTAAAACTTACAAAATATTGTGAAATAATGATAATAAACACAAAATAATAGTATGATAAATTCTTCTAATGAAACTCAAGTAATGCCTAAGGGAAATTTATACCCTAGATTTAGAGACGAGGAAAGAATGAAAGTGAAAAAAAGTAAGCTTGCAATTAAGAAACTAGATGAGAAAGTCAAGAATGTAGAATGTTGGGGTTAATTTAAAAAGGAACAAAAACTAATAGAAAAGAAGGTAAGCATAGGATAGAAAATATAGAAGAAAACCCTTTAAACGTGGCTCATTGAAAACTGATGAACACTGAGCAACACTGATGCAGAGCAGAGAGATGAAGCTCACAACACCAAGAGCGAAAAGGGACACCAGCACAAATCATACAATATGTTGGTCATGGTTTTTGTGCTGTTGTTTGTTTGTTTGCTGGCTGTGCTGTTGCTCATGGGATCATAGTCCCCAGGTCAGGGATTGAACCTGGACCCATGACAGTGAAAGCCCAGAGATTTAACCCTTGAATTACATAGTTTCATTAGTAAAATTTATACATTTAATGTGGCTGAGTACATATAAAGTGTCAATTTCTCCACAGCCTTGCCAACACTGCTGCTGCTGCTGTTAAGTCACTTCAGTCGTGTCCGACTCTGTGGGACACCACAGACAGCAGCCCACCAGGCTCCCCGTCCTTGGTATTCTGCAGGGAAGAACACTGGAGTGGGTTGCCATTTCCTTCTCCAATGCATCAAAGTGAAGAGTGAAAGTGAAGTCGCTCAGTCGTGTCCAACTCTTAGCGACTGCATGGACTGCAGCCAACCAGGCTCCTCCGTCCAAGGGATTTTCAGGCAAGAGTACTGGAGTGGGGAACACTAAATGTCTTTAAAAAACAAAAACAAAAACAGTCATTCTGACACTTGTGAGATGATATCTCTTTGTGGTTTTAATTTACATTTCCCTGATGATTGACAATGTCAAGCATTGTTTTATATACCTATTGCCATTTGTATCTCTTCTTTAGAGCAATTTCTATTCAAGCCCTTGGCCAATTTTTTAATTGAGTTATTAAGTTTTAAGTTTGTTTGGTTTTTTTCTCTTAAGTTATAGAAGTTCCTTATTATTTTTGGAAAGTAATACCTTATATAATTTGTGCTAGCTTGCTTTTTCACTCTGTTGATCTTTCATTTAGTTTGTGGAAGCTTTTTAGTTTGATATATTCCCACTTGTCTATTTTTGCTTTGCTGCCTGAACTTTTGATGTCATACCATGAACTCATGAAACCATGTGCTTTTATTTTGTGATGGAGCTAACGTAACACATATCTAAAATGTAATTCCCATCTGGTGATGATGTTACACCTTCACACAGAATAAAATAAATTCAGATAAATAAAAAATTTGAAATTAGGTTTTGAATATTCTTTAGTGGAACTATAAAATTGTTTGCAGAAAATAAAACTTGATTCAATGTTATTTTGAAATGAAGAATGGCGTTTGAAACATTGCACTAAAGGCAGAAGTCAAAAAAGTAAAACATTACAGATTTGACCACATAACCCACCCATACACATATACAACCTTAAAATATATGTAAAATATGGGGAAAATCTTATAAAAATATTTAAGAAAAACAGTAAGTGATGTTTGTTTATAAAGAGTTCCTATGAATAAATAAGAAATTTTAAAACATTCTAGAGAAAAGATATTGTCACGAAAGATATCTTAAAACAGTAATATAGGAAAGAAGATATTTTTGTATATACTGTTTGTGAAAGTCACTCAGTCATGTCCAACTCTTTGTGACCCCGTGGAGTATAAAGTCCATGGAATTCTCCAGGCAATACTGGAGTGGGTAGGCATTCCCTTCTCCAGGGAGTCTTCCCAACCCAGGGATCAAACCCAGGTCTCCCAGACTGCAGGCAGATTCTTTACCAGATGATTCACAAGGGAAGCCCAGGAATACTGCAGTGAGTAGACTATCCTACTCCAGTGGATTTTCCAGACTCAGGAATCAAACCAGGGTCTCCTGCATGGCAGGCGGAGTCTTTACCAGATGACCTACCAGGGAAGCCCTCGTGTGGATAAAAAACCATGATGCTATGAAGAAAATTATACTCTCTTTTAAAATTAAGTATTTATTTGGTTGTGCTGGGTATTAGTTTCAGCATGCAAAGTCTTACTTGTGGGATCATAAGAGAAAAAATTTGTAACTGCATGTGGTGATGGATATTACTGTATGTGTGTTGATTTACCAATATGTACAAATACATAAACACTATGTTTTACACTTAGAACTAATATAATGTTATGAGAATTATATCTCAATTAAAAATTTTAACAAACAAGGTTGGAATACATGGATTAAATTAGTTTCATTCTTACCTCATTTAAGCTTCTCTGGTGGCTCAGACAGTAAAGAATCTGACTGCAGTATAGGAGACCCGATTTCATTCCTGGGTCAGGATGACCCCCCTGGAGAGGGAATGGTACCCCATTCCAGCATTCTTGCCTGGAGAATCCCATGGACAGAGGAGCCTGGCAGGCTACAGTCCACAAAGAGCACAACTGAGCAACTAACATTTTCACCTTATGTCATTTTGTGAACCCAAATTAAACTCATCACTTAGATTTTAAAATATCAAATCTCACTGCATCCTACAGGGTTGGGACAAACACACAGAAACAGACAGTAAGTCACCTGCACACGAGATATAGGCTTCTTCCTTGGGAGAGCATGAAGTGTAATTCCAAGGGTCAGAAGGACACTGCCAGAGAGAGGTGTCTGTTTTCCGACATCGGATTTCAGCCACCCACCGGGGTCTAGAACCTTCCCTGAGACCAACAGAAGAGTTGAGCGTTCCACTCTCCCCACAGCCAAGCTGTCTGCAGATCATGGACACAGTGATGTCTTCCATGGGGCTGTGGCAGACACTGCCCCAGGTCCCGTTGTAGAAAACTTCCAGCCACCCAGCACACTTCTGATTCTCACTCACCATCCTGAGGGCCAGGAACTCTAAGGTTGAAAGGGGAGGAGACAGGACACAGTAAAAACTTTGCTGGATGTTCTAGGTTTTCCTTCCTTCTAGAAATGGTGAACAGTCATCTCTGACCTTGTTCAAGAGATACCCACTAGATGACAAGACTGACATCCTCCCTTTTAACTGATTTTGTCCATTTGTGTCTGTCTTTTTATTTCTACCACAATGGTGTAGTGGATATGAACTGAGAGGAAGACCAGACTTCATGGGCACTAGTCAGGGAGGGGCAGCTGAATCCTGCTTCCTGATGAAATCTTTAAAGAGTATGTCAAAGGGGTGTGATGTGGATATTAGGGAGATAAGGATAATAATTAACCCAAAAATGTCCACATCCCAATCTCTGCAATCTGTGAATATGTTACCGTACCTGACAGGAGGGATTTACAGATGTGATTAAGGTAAGGACCTCGAGACGGTGAGATGATGCATTAACAATATGAGCCCAGTCTAATCACATCCTTAGACCCACTATCCTTAAACGTGGAATACTTCTTTTAGCTCCGGCTAGAAAGAGAGATGTGACTCTGGATAATGGTTGGAGGCCTTAAGCATTGCTGGTCTGATAATGGATGAAGGGTGCTGTGAAGGAAGGAATGTAGGTGGTTTCAAGAAGTTTGAAAAGGCAAGAAACAGATTCTCCCCTAGAGCCACAAAAGTGATGCGGCCCTGCTGAAGCCTTGATCCCAGCCCAGTGAGACCCCTGCTGGACATCTAAGCCAGAGAAGAGTAAGGAAATAAATATATGCTGTTTTAAACCACTAATTGGTAAACTGTTAGGAAAGCAAACAGAAACTAGTACCGTGGGTTTAAATTTTTGTATGTAACTGGAGAGAGAGCCCTGCTTTCAAGAAAAACTCTAAGAAATGGCTCTGCCAGGAAACACTGCTGAGAAGGAAGGACCAGAACCTCAGCTGCTGTGGAAGGAAGTGAAAGCACCTCGTCTTCACGTCTGCTGGAAAGACAAGCTTCATGGGAGGAAGCCTCCTTCTCTGGTCCTTTCAGCGTCTCTCTCAGGACTCAGATCCCCGTCCTCCAGGGCCCCACCCCTCTCCCAGCCTGTGGACAGTGTGCAGTGCGGACCTGAGCAGATGACCCCCGCGTCCTGCTTGTGTCTGCAGTCGTGCCGCCCCCAGCCCTGGGAAGGGCACTTCCACACGTGGGACTCCTTTCCTGTGCAGTTCAGGTCGTCCAGCCAGATGGGCCCTGATCCTGCCCCGAAGTGAGCAGACCCCGTGGCATTGAGGGCGTCTCCACAGCCCAGCTGCCTGCACACCACGCGGGCATCGTCCAGGTCCCAGCCGTCATCACAGATGGTGCCCCAGGAGCCCTGGTCAAGGATCTCCACTCTGCCGGCGCAGGGACCGCCCCCGTCCACCAGGCGGAGCTGTCTGTTGTCTGAGGAGAGAGAAATGGGACAATGGGGCAGTGACCCCAGGGGTTGAGAAGGGTCTTCTGTCCTGTGGGACCCTCACCTGAGCAGTAGGAGGCGCTCTCCACTGAGGCCGCAGAACCTGCTGGTTCTGCCATAGAGTCGTTGCACCTGGGCAGCACCTGGGTCTGGTTTCCTGAAGAAACAACAATGATCAGAATTCTGGAAGGGCTGAAGAACAGGAAACTGCATTAAGGAAAATAATGACCTACTGATGGAGCCTAAGATGAGAGCTGTGACCCAGCAGTAAAGTTATCATACTCTTAGTGTTCACCTTCTCCCTGGAGAGCTCTGCTTCTGACAGTACCACAATTTCTGTTTTAATCCAAGCGTTGCTGTAAGAATGAGTTAAGTAAGCTCTATGCCTAAATTTACCCCTGTGCTGTGCTTAGTCACTCAGTCATGTCTGACTCTTTGTAACCCCTTGGTCTATAGCCCACCAGTATCCTCTGCCATAGGATTTTTCAGGCAAGAATATTGGAGTGGGTTGCCAAGCCCTCCTCCAGGGAATCTTCCCAACCCAGGGATCAAACCCAGGTCTCCCGCACTGCAGGTGGATTTTTTACCATCTGAGCCTCCAGGGAGGCCCAAATCTATCCCTAAGTAAAAGCAAAACAAAATTCTTTCTGAAGGATCTCTACAATTTCTTCAATGCATACCTTTCAAACAAACACCTATATAAAATAGATCTCATTAAAAAACAGAAAGGAAAAAGGAGACATTAGAAAGAATTTCCCAGGGTGTTCAGCTGCTAGAGTTACCTGATGAGAATATATATAGCCACGGTTAAAGTGCTTATTGAATTAATTGACAAAATGTGTACTTTGCGTGGAAATGATAACAAAAACCAAATACTTCTAGAGCTGAAAAACTTGTTAGCTGCAATTAAGAACTAAAGAATAAAATCCCATGGATGTAGGAGCCTGATAGGCTAAAGTCCATCAGGTTGCAAAGAGTCGGACATGACTGAGCGAATTCACTTCACTTCACTTCACTTCACATTAACTCAGCATAAAGTTGAAACATCAAAATGCAAAAACAGAAGATATTTTTCAATTAATTCAGGTCACATAGCAAGAGTTCTGGTTATATAGTTGTATGGCAGTTTTTCCAAAAACTTGCTTCACTCCAATTCAGTCCCTCAGTCATGTCCAACTCTTTGTGACCCAATTAACTGCAGCTTGCCAGGCTTCCCTGTTCATCACCAACTTCTGGAGCTTGCTCAAACTCATGTCCATCAAGTCGGTGATGCCATCCAAGCATCTCATCCTCTGTCACCCCCTTTTCCTCCTGCCCTCAATCTTTCCCAGCATCAGGGTCTTTTCCAATGAGTCAGCTCTTCTCATCAGGTGGCCAAATTAGTGAAGATTCAGCTTCAGTATCAGTCCTTCCAATGAATATTCAGGACTAATTTCCATTAGGATCCACTGGTTTGATCTCCTTGCAGTCCAGGGGACTCTCAAGAGTCTCCTCCAACACCACAGCTCAAAAGCATCAATTCGTCAGTGCTCAACTTTCTTTATGGTCCAACTCTTACATCCATACATAACTACTGGAAAAATCACAGCTTTGACTAGATGGACCTTTGTCAGCAAAGTAATGTCTCTGCTTTTTAATATGCTGTCTATGTTGGTCATAGCTTTTCTTCCAAGCATCAAGCATCTTTTAATTTCATGGCTGCGGTCACCATTTGCAGTGATTTAGGAGCCCAAGAAAAGAGTCTGTCACTGTTTCCATTGTTTCCCCATCTATTTGTCATGAAATGATGGGACCGAATACCATGATGGGACCGAATACCATGGTCTTTGTTTTTTGAATGTTGATTTTTAAGCCAGCGTTTTCACTCTCCTCTTTCACTTTCATCAAGAGGCTCTTCAGTTCCTGTGTTTTCTGCCATAAGGGTGGTGTCATCAGCATATCTGAGATTATTGATATTTCTCCTGACAATCTTGATTTCAGCTGGTGCTTCATCCAGCCCAGCATTTCACATGATGTACTCTGCATATAAGTTAAATAAGCAGGGTGACTATATACAGCCTTGACGTACTCCTTTCCCCGTTTGGAACCAGCCTGTTGTTCCATGTCCAATTCTAACTGTTGCTTCTTGACCTGCATACAGATTTATCAGGAGGCAGGTAGGTGGTCTAGTATTTCCATTTCTTTAAGAATTTTCCACAGATTGTTGTGATCCACAAAGTCAAAGGCTTTGACATAGTCACTAAAGCAGAAGTAGAGGTTTTTCTGGAACTTTCTTGCTTTTTCTGTGATCCAACAGATGTTGGGGATTTGATCAATATGAAAAGGTCAAACTTAGTAGCTGAAGAAAAAAATAGTACTTAATTTTGCTTATGACTTTGGGTCATTAATCAGGAAAAAAGTCAGTTTGGCAGTCTTTCAGTGGGACCTTTCAGTGCTGCAATTAGCTGTCACCTGCAGCTGAAGTCATTTAAAGACTTGACTGAACTCTGGTTCTGTAAGGAAATTCCCAGAACTGTTCTAAGGATAAAGGAACATCATGTCTTCAACTGAATTCAGAAAGAATTTACATATTCATAAAGAAATGGGGCAGAAGGGGAACAGAGAAGGAAGGACACACACAGAGATTAAAGCAAAATATTGATACTAACATTTAGAAACCCAGGTAAAGGTCATAAATGAATTATAGTGTTTTCCCAACATTTTTATGTCTCAACATACATAAAAATTGAAAGAATTAAAAGATGAAAACAAGTCAAAGAGAATTCATTGTCAGGACACTTTCACAAAAATATTCATAACATCAAAAATAAAATACCTAGGAGAAATCCTAGTAGAAGATGGGCAAATTCTCTGAAATTCAGGATCTACCCAAACGGAGGGATGTATTATGTCAATGATTTGGAAAACTCAACATTGTCAATGTCAATCATCTCAAATTTTTAAATCTAACCTCAACGATACCCTTAAGCTTTTCTTTTGGTGAAAATGACAAGCTGACTTCTAAATTCATACAAAATACAAGCAACCAAGAATGAACAGCACAGTTGGCAAGAAAAGCCATGATATTAGAGGAGTTAATGTAAAGTAACTCTGTAAATTAAAATTATTCAGACTAACTACAAAGTTTGAAATTCAGGGAGATAGTGAAGGACAGGGAAGCCTGGTGTACTGTAGTACAAGGGGTCACAAAGAGTCAAACATGACTTAGCAATTGAACAACAACAACTATAAAGTTATAATAATTAAGAAAATGAAGTATTTGTGCAAGGATAGACAAATGATAACATGGAACAGAATAGAGAGTCTCAAATAAGACAGTCATACTTGCCCTTCTGCTTATGACGAAGGCAGCACTGCAGTCGGGAGGAGTCTTTTCAAAAAAAGATTCTGAGTCACTCGGATGTCCATATGAAACCTGACCGTTATCTTCAGTTCAGTTCAGTTCGGTCACTCAGTCATGTCCAACTCTTTGCAACCCCATGAATCGCAGCACGCCAGGCCTCCCTGTCCATCACCAACTCCCAGAGTTCACCCAGACTCACATCCATCGAGTCTGTGATGCCATCCAGCCATCTCATCCTCTGTCGTCCCCTTCTCCTCCTGCCCCCAATCCCTCCCAGCATCAGAGTCTTTTCCAGTGAGTCAACTCTTCGCATGAGGTGGCCAAAGTATTGGAGTTTCAGCTTTAGCATCATTCCTTCCAAAGAAATCCGAGGGCTGATCTCCTTCAGAATGGACTGGTTGGATCTCCTTGCAGTCCAAGGGATTCTCAAGAGTCTTCTCCAACACTACAGTTCAAAAGCATCAATTCTTGGCGCTCAGCCTTCTTCACAGTCCAGCTCTCACATCCATACATGACTACTGGAGAAACCATAGCCTTGACTAGACGGACCTTAGTCAGCAATGTAATGTCTCTGCTTTTCAATATGCTGTCTAGGTTGGTCATAACTTTTCTTCCAAGGAGTAAGCGTCTTTTGATTTCATGGCTGCAGTCACCATCTGCAGTGATTTTGGACCCTTATCTTACAAAGATATCAATCTCAAGAAGAATGTACAATAATATGAAAGAGAAATATAATAAAATTTCCATAAGACACTCTTAGAGAATGTTTTTATGATCTTCGAGCAGGCAAAATTCTTTTTTAAAGGATATAAGAAGCATTAAATGTACAAAAAATGTTGGTAAGTTATATTTACATAAGATTAAGAAATGAGTTTATCAAAGGACACCATTTGATTAAGAAAATGAAAATAAAAGACCAAGGGTTAAACATGGAAAATAAGTAACACATATTTGCACCCAAAGACATTGTCATGGTAACTTGTAATATATTTGTAGTAGTCAAGAATTAGAAACAACTCAGACTTATACTGTCAGTAGAATGGATTAGTACATGGCCATGTGATCATTCAAAGCATACTCTACAGTAATTAAAAGAAAATAAAGTTCTACAATATACAACATCATGTGTGAATCCAAAACATAATTTTGAGTCTACGAATTTAGATACAAAAGATGAAAAATACGGCATCATTTTACATAAAGTTCAAACACTGATAAAACTCTCTATGTCAGTAGAAGTTAGGTAAGCACTTTTCCCTGTCTAGGAGGGAAGACACAGATACTGGGGACGACAGTGACTGTGGTGCTGGGGACATTCTCTTTGCTGCTCTGGGTTGGGCTCATACAGAGCTCTATACTTACTGCTCCTACATTGTTTTCTATGATTACATGTAAGCAACAGGTTGCTTAAAAATATGTTATTCCCCTTCACACATCTTGCCCTGACCTGAAAAATGAATGAACAATGAGAAGATCCATATTTCACCACAAAATAAATCTTTGAATTTGAAGCCTGTTTAACCTCACTCTTCTCTTGGAGACATTTCACTCCAGGAGCATCCTGAATACCAGTAGCCCTTCCCTCTCTCTTACCTGAGCAGATCACAGAGGCTGTGTTGCCATGGGAACAGTCAGGACCACCCAGGGCAGTCACAGGACAACTCCACAGGAAGGACTCTGCCCCCGAGCAGTGAAATCGGGCTGTTAGGATCTGATCACCTCCTTCCACCAAGTGTGGTCCTCCGGGGGTGGAGATAGCAACTCCACAGCCAAGCTGATGACAGACAACATTGGCATTGGCCAGACTCCAGTGGGAGGCACAGAGAGCTCTCCATCGTCCAGAAATGTTCATCTCCACCTGCCCCTCACACTGAGAGGAGCCGTTTGTCATGAGCCGGACTTCTGAGTATGCTGGTAGAAGAAGACAGAGTTTCAACAAAATTACATGACTTTCTCACCTGAGCAGGGTGTTCACAGAAGTGAAAGGCTTGACCTGCATCTCACCTGAACAGACAACCTGAGCAGCTCCACTGTGGTGACAAGAGCCCCCTGGACAGGGCACTCTGGGGCAGACCCGGAGCTCAGGCTCCTCCCCCTCACACCTGAACTCTTCAGCCCAGACCCGGGCACTGGACTCTCTGAAGAGCTCATGTCCCTGGACAGACACAGCCTTGCCACACCCCAGCTCTGCACAGATGACCTGGGCAGTGGGGAGTGTGAAGTTCCCATCAGACACTGGGTTCCAGGCTTCTCCAGAATGCACTTCTACTCGCCCTGAGCAGGGTCCATCCCCTCCAGCCAGACGCAGGAATCCTAAGAGGAAGCAACAACAAAACCCGTGAGTGTGCGTGGTGCTGACTTGGCAACTGGAGACCGCACGGCACAGGCAGTGGAGTGGAAACTTTTCGTTTTAGGAGTGGAGCATGTTGAGTCTTTGACAGTTAGTGTCATAATGGAATTTTCATGAGCAGGTTTCTGAAGAGAAATCCAGGAGGATTACAAGGTCAGTTTGGAATGGTTGAATCCCAAGAACATACACTTTGAGACTGGTAGGAAATGTGAATTCCTTGGTCTAGGAGCCTGGAAAGTACAGAGCCCAATTCAGATCATTGGAAAGGCTGAATACTGGAAGCACGTGTTTTAGCATTGGTTGGAGAAGTGAATTTCTCACTTAGCAGCCTAGGACCTACATACAGATACAAGGATAATGTATAATATTCAGGCACTTAAACTTGAACATGAGATATGCAGACCAGAAGCCACCCAGAGGGACGTGGGCAATGAGATTAGAGACCTAGCATCCAGACAAGCTTAGAAAGCTTTCATGGGACTTGTGGGGCTAATATTCTGACCAGTTTTCTC
This sequence comes from Redunca redunca, assembly GCA_006410935.1. NCBI lineage: Eukaryota > Metazoa > Chordata > Mammalia > Artiodactyla > Bovidae > Redunca > Redunca redunca. Next base: position 55,226 of record SJYQ01002433.1, read on the forward strand.
TCCCAGAAGCTAGTCCTCAAGTGACTTAGGTTAAGGAAAGTCCTGAGGCTGGATCCATGAGGGCATGCCAACCTGTAGATGGGTGACAGCTCCAGAGAAGAAATATGGACACTATCACTAATTTACATTTATGTCATCACATCTTGTCTTTCTAATACTTTTTGATGCCAAAAAATTCCATGAATTCCTTCAGTGACCTCAGTGGGGAGGAAAATGAGCTAAGAAAACTCAGAGAGTCATAGAGAGAGAGTCCCAGCCATCTCTCTTGAAACCTAGGACTTGTCAAAGAATCTGGGGGAGAGTGTGCTCTCAGTGGGAGCTTACCAGATAGCTGAGTTTCCTCGTCGCCTCCCATTAAAGGTTTTTCTAGCATTTTCTATGCTAAGGGCTGATAATAATTGATTTTAATACTATCATTGTACTAATTCTAACCACACAAAAAAAATGCATTCTTCTCAAGCACACGTGGAATAGTCTACAAGGCTAGGTTACAAATAAGCCTTAACAAATTCAAAAATATTAAAATAATTCCAAGTATCCTACATGGCCATAATGGAATGGAACTAACATTCAATAATGATCAGAAAACAGGAATTCATGAATATATAAAAATTAAACCACACACTCATATTTTAAGATTGTTTTCCTATTTCTATAAAGAATGCTATTTCGATAGGAATTGCATTAAATCTATAGATCACTTTGAGAAGTACAGGCATTTTAACAATACCAATTCTTGCAGGCCAGAAATACAGAATGACTTTCCATTGATCATATTGTCTTTAATTTCTTTCACGGATGTTTTACAATTCTAAAAGAAGATGGCATGTTGCCAAAAAGAAGGAAGAAGAAGAAGGAGAAGAAGGAGGAAATGAGCAAACAAGCCATAATTTGGAGAGTTCCAAGTTGAAAAAGCCTCAATATGGATAAATATGCAAATATTTGTGGGAAACACTCACTGAATAGGTTGTTAGCATACTACATCACCCTCTGCTCCTCCCATCTACCACCTAAACTGCTATCCTCTCTCATTTCTCCCACTTCAGACAAGCAAATGCCATTTTAAAAGATACAGATGGATGGAAAAGAAAATCAGAAAGGGTAGCTACTGCTGAAGAAGTAGGATATAGGTGGGGCATATGGCATCAAGGTGGGATCAATAACCCAATGAAACAACTTTATATAATTCATCAAGGACAATTCCCTGATTTCTGGGTGTGTTCTGATTATTTACTTCTGAAGTTCTTCCTGGTAAAGGACTGCTTAGTGATGCCCAACATCCAACGAAAAAATTATTAGAATCTCCAAAAGAGAGAAATGTAACCCATAACACATTTTTTAAAAACAATTCATTTAAAGCAGGTTCAGAAACTACAGAAATGATTGAATTGGCTGAAGAGCTCCTTAAACCCCTCATATCAATATGCTTAATGAAGCATAAAAATAAACATGGAGAAAAACTAGGAAAAATAAATAAATGAGACTTCTGAAACTGAAAAATATAGTCTTGGAATGAACAATAATTTGGATTAATTACACAAGAGACTAGACATTGCAGAATAAAAGAATTGGGAAGTAAAACACAGCAGTAGAAACTAACTAAATTAAACGGCAGAAAAATATGAATGGAAACTCAACAGCATGTGGCATAATATCAAAATATATAAAATATGTGTATTTGGAGATTCAGAATAAAGGATGTGCAGAAAAACATTAAGAAAAGATAAATGACATTTTCCGAAAGTTGTTGAAAACTGTAAACCCACGGATCCAAAAAGTTAAACAAACCCCAAACAAGATAATGAAACCATTCTCAGAAAACTTGACAATGTATTTGCTGAAATTCATTGGTAAGAAAAACAAACAAACAAACAAAAATATGTTAAGGGCAGCAAGGGACGTGTGACACATTGTATGAAGGTGGAAGGTGAAGGTGAAGTTGCTCAGTCGTGTCCAACTCATTGCGAACCCGTGGACTGTAACCTACTAGGCTTCTCTGTCCATGGGATTCTCCAGGCAAGAATACTGGAGTGGATTGCCATTTCCTTCTCCAGGGGATCTTCCCGACCCAGGGATCTAACCCAGGTCTCCCACAGTGGAGGCAGAAGCTTTAACCTCTGAGCCAGGGAACAAAAGGATAAGTATTGCTTACTGACTTTTTGTTGGAAGCAATGAAAGTCAGATGACAATGTAAGAGCATATTTAAAGTATTGGGATTGGGCATTTGTTACCCTAAAATTGAATCACCCAAGAAAATACTTTACAAAACTGAATGAAAATTAAAATGATTTCAGGTAAATGAGAGATGATAGAATTGGAGGCCACCAGACACACACTACACAAAACTGCCTCAGAAAGTTCTTCAAGCTAAAGGGAGATGACGGCAGATGAAAACATGGATCCTCTCAAAGCTATAGAGACTGTGCTAAATGTTGATTCTCTATTAGAAGATTTAAGGCAAAAATATTAGCAACAAACTGTAAGATTCAAAATAAATTTATAAAGAGAATGTATGACAATGATGGCACCAAAGACAAGAACAGGGAAGTGGAAGAAAAGTATAGTGACTGACATTGCATGTATTGACATAATATTTCAAGGTAAATGTAACTGAAGATGAATAATTCAGCATTGGGCTTTCCTGGTGGTTCAGTGGTGAAGACTCCCCCTGACAATGCAGGAGACGTGGGTTCAATCCGTGGTCTAGGAAAATCCCACATACCACAGCGCCACTAAGCCCGTGCACCACAACTAGTGAGCCTGTGCTCCAGAGCCCAGGGGCCACGACTACTGAAGCTTGTGCCCCATAGAGCCTGTGCTCCACAGCAAGAGAGGCAATGAGAGCCTCCTGCTGCAGCTACAGAGGAGCCTCTGATCTCCACAACTAGAGAAAAGCCCATGCAGCAGTGAAGACCCAGCCAGCAAAAAATAAAATTACTTTAAAAATTAAAAAATTAAACATTATAATCACCTAAAAATCTGACATGGTTAATAAACCAATACAGTATTTAAATTAAAATGGTAAAATATACTCGAAGATTAACGTAAGAACAAAGATATAACATATAGCAGATACTGCTGCTACTGCTGCTAAGCCACCTCAGTCATGTCCAACCCTGTGTGACCCCATAGACAGCAGCCCACCAGGCTCCCCCGTCGCTGGAATTCTCAAGGCAAGAACACTGGAGTGGGTTGCCATTTCCTCCTCCAATGAATAAAAGCGAAAAGTGAAAGTGAATTTGCTCAGTGGTGTCTGAGTCTTAGCTACCCATGGACTGCAGCCTACCAGGCTCCTCCATCCATGGGATTTTCCAGGCAAGAGAATTGGAGTGGGTTGCCATTGCCTTCTCCGACAAATAGCAGGCAAATACACTTAAACTGAACACTTAAACTCAATTATGTCAATAATTACATTCAATTTAGTTCAGTCTCTCAGTCGTTTCCGACTCTTTGTGACCCCATGAATCGTAGCATGCCAGGCCTCCCTGTTGATCACCAACTCCCGGAGTTTATTCAGACTCACGTCCATCGAGTCAGTGATGCCATCCAGCCATCTCATCCTCTGTCATCCCCTTCTTCTCATGCCCCCAATCCCTGCCAGCATCAAAGTCTTTTCCAGTGAGTCAACTCTTCGCATGAAGTGGCCAAAGTACTGGAGTTTCAGCTTTAGCATCATTCCTTCCAAAGAAATCCCAGGGCTGATCTCCTTCAGAATGGACTGGTTGGATCTCCTTGCAGTCCAAGGGACTCTCAAGAGTCTTCTCCAACACCACAGTTCAAAAGCATCAATTCTTCAGTGCTCAGCCTTCTTCACAGTCCAACTCTCATACCCATACATGACTACTGGAAAAACCATAGCCTTGACTAGACAGACCTTAGTCGGCAAAGTAATGTCTCTGCTTTTTAATATGCTATCTAGGTTGGTCATAACTTTTCTTCCAAGGAATAAGTGTCTTTTAATTTCATGGCTGCAGTCACCATCTGCAGTGATTTTGGAGCCCCCAAAAAATAAAGTCTGACACTGTTTCCACTGTTTCCCCATCTGTTTCCCATGGAGTGATGGGACCGGATGCCATGATCTTCGTTTTCTGAATGTTGAACTTAAACCAACTTTTTCACTCTCCTCTTTTACTTTCATCAAGAGGCTTTTTAGTTCTTCTTCACTTTCTGCCATAAGGGTGGTGTCATCTGCATATCTGAGGTTATTGATATTTCTCCCGGCAATCTTGATTCCAGCTTGTGCTTCATCCAGCCCAGCATTTCTCATGATGTACTCTGCATAGAAGTTAAATAAGCAGGGTGACAATATACAGCCTTGATGTACTCCTTTTCCTATTTGGAACCAGTCTGTTGTTCCATGTCCAGTTCTAACTGTTGCTTCCTGGCCTGCATACAGATTTCTCAAGAGGTGGGTTAGGGGTTCTGGTATTCCCATCTCTTTCAGAATTTTCCACAGTTTCTTGTGATCCACACAGCCAAAGGCTTTGGCATAGTCAATAAGGCAGAAATAGATGTTTTTCTGGAACTCTCTTAAATGTGAATAATTTAAGTACTCCAAATAAAAAATAAGATAATCAGACCAGATAAAATAAGACAAAACAATATACTGTCTACAAACTTATATCTGTTTAAATATAAACACAGAAACATACTAAAGAGGTAAAAATTACATACCATGCAAACACAAATCAGAGAAAACTGTATGTAATATCTAAATTAATATCATACAGAGTCACAGTATAAGACAAAGAATTCATTCAGAGAAAAAGAAACATTTTATGATAATAAAATACAAAAGAAATTATATAGTATTGAAACTGGTGGGTTAAAAATAAAGGGATGCTTAGAGGAAAATTTAGAACCTTGATGCTTCCTTGATGATTACATTAGAATAAAAATAGAAACAGAAGGAAATGATCCAAGACTCCACCTCAAGAATCTACAAAAGCAACCACAATCATAACTGAAAAAGAGGAATGAAAACTGAGCATAGAAATCAATTAAGAAGAAAGCAAATACACCATCAAGAAAATCAGTACAGTCCATTAGTGATTCTCTTAAAAAGAACATTAGCACGGCTAATCTTCTAGCAAACCAATTAAGAAAAAAGAGGGAACACAAATTAACAAAACCAGTAACAAAAGGAGGAATATCATTGTAGATCTCCCCAACATCTGTAGATACGAGATATGAACTAGTGCTACTTAGATCTTGCCAACATCTAAAGACATAAGATATGAAACGGTGTTATTCTAATTTGAAAAACTTTTTGTAAAATGGGCCAAGTCCTTGAAGACAAATTACTTGTGAAATACAACTCACCAAAATCTGATACAAAAAAGAAAAATATGAGTAATCTTATATTTATTAGATATAGAATCCACTAAGAAAACTGCAACCTCCAAATGCTAGCACTTCCACAGAACTCAGAAATGACTCCCACAACAAGATAAAGGAAGAGAGGGAGGGAAGGAATGGGGGCAGGGAGGAAGTGTAACACAGAGGCTGTGGTGAATGGACGAGTTGACCTGCATCTTTCCAACCCTCCCCTCCTGCAATCCTTGCATCTTCATCCCCTCACCATTTTGCACTTCAGCACTGTAGTCCCTGGTGGCTCAGAAGATAATCAAGACTCTGCCTGCAATGCGGGAGACCCAGGTTTGATCCCTGGGTGAGGAAGATCCCCTAGAGAAAGAAATGGCAACCCACTCCAGTATTCGTGCCTGGAGAATCCATAGTGTCCGTGGGGTCACAAAGAGTAGGACAGGGCTGAAGCAACTTGGAAGGCTTGCACCACAGTCCTTCTCAATTTGTGTGTTCCCTCCCAGATCTTCCACCTGAACTCCATGAAATTTCCTCATTATTTCGAACAAGCTTCTCTACATTCTGCTCTGGTCATTGTTTCCACTCTAGATTTCTCCTAAACACGGTACTTCACTTCCAACAATCCACTACTGAGGCTGAAATTTCTCTTCCATACCTGACTCCTAAGGTTGAGCAGAAGAAACTCCAAGAGTTCCAATTAAGATAATGAAAACACATGCTATTCTAATCTTATTTCTGCTACATCATCACCACTTTGACTTATCTTCACATCATTAAAATATATCTGAAAATACAGAAAAGACAGACCAGGGGAAGGAAACTAGTGACAAAAAGAGAAACACGTGTATACCTGTGGCAGATTCATGTTGATGTATGGCAAAACCAATACAATATTGTAACGTAATTAACCTCTAAGTAAAATAAATAAATTTATATTTTTTTTAAAAAAAGAGAGAGAAATAGAAGGAAACTGGAACTGTTCATAAAAATGTGAGAATCTAAGTTAGAGCAATGGTAGTCAGGGAGTACAAACCACAATCAGGGTTTAAATATTAGTTCAGTTCAGTTCAGTTCAGTCACTCAGTCGTGTCTGACTCTTTGCGACCCCATGAATCACAGCATGCCAGGCCTCCCTGTCCATCACCATCTCCCAGAGTTCACTCAAACTCATGTCCATCATGTTGGTGATGCCATCCAGCCATCTCATCCTCTGTCATCCCCTTCTCCTCCTGCCCCCAATCCCTCCCAGCATCAAAGTCTTTTCCAATGAGTCAACTCTTCGCATGAGGTGGCCAAAGTATCGGAGTTTCAGCTTTAGCATCAGTCCTTCCAATGAACACCCAGGACTGGTCTCCTTTAAAATGGACTGGTTGGATCTCCTTGCAGTCCAAGGGACTCTCGAGAGTCTTCTCCAACACCACAGTTCAAAAGCATCAATTCTTCGGTGCTCAGCTTTCTTCACCGTCCAACTCTCACATCCATATATGACCACTGAAAAACCATAGCCTTGACTAGACAGACATTTGTTAAATATCAGAGCACCTCCAATTCTCTACTTCTAAGAATATCTTAACTGGAATTAATAACAAGACATCAGTTTTCTTAGGATAACATTGGGAGTTCTAATTTCACACAAAGTTTCAACATCACATACTCCATTTTCACTCAGATGCTGATTTATCAAAATATGGTAGAGATCTCTGTAGTATTTCCACAAATTTATCTTCAGTTGGAACCATGATTATGACATTGTGACAATGAGGAAGGTTACTTAAGATGCCAGAAAACAGGTTTGTTTAAAACAAATCTTTCTAACATTCAAATTCACCTTGAAAATAATTATTTTTAATAAGAATGATAAAGAGAAATGAAGAAAACATTTTGAAGAGATGAATAGATTTACGACATAAGTGCTGTGGTTTCACAAATGCATACTTATCAAGCAGTTTTGTATGTCAGACGTACCTCAATAAAGTACTTTTTAAAAAGGAAAAGAATTGTTTCCTTAAGGGCATCAACTAGAATCATCAAAGATCTGCTGAAGGTGAGATTAGAAAAGATCACTTTTCCAATGACCTTCCTGTACATAAAGACCCAAGAGCTGATTGGCTGTGGCTGTTAAGGACCTACTGCAGATGTCTTCAGGGCTCCCCTCTCCCACCATCCCATTAGATGAGGTGATACTATCCTAAGACCAGCCTTCTACCTTAGGGAATTTACTGTGATAACTGACAATATCTTCTTCCAGTCCAGTTGTTCTGATGTGATTAACAACCTGGACATCCAATCTGCAATTGTGATAACAACTAGAAATTTCTCTGTCAAATACTGTGAGCAACCATTCACGCCCTGTCTTTCCTGCATCCACCTTGGCATAGGTCAAACACACTTAGGTAGCACTGAGTACTTCTTAGTAGTCACATTAGGTCCTCTTAGCTTCAATTCAGTTCAGTTCAGTTCCTCAGTCATGTCTGACTCTTTGCAACACCATGGACTGCAGCATGCCAGGCCTCCCTGTCCATCACCAACTCCTGGGGTTTACTGTAACTCATGTCCATTCAGTCGGTGATGCCATTCGACCATCTCTTCCTCTGTCATCCCCTTCTCCTACCTTCAATCTTTCCCAGCATCGGGGTCTTTTCCAATGAGTCAGTTCTTTACATGAGGTACCCAATGTACTAGAGTTTCAGCTTCAGAATCATCCTTCCAATGAACAATCAGGACTGACTTCCTTTAGGAGGGACTGGTTGGATCTCCTTGCAGTCCAAAGGACTCTCAAGAGTCTTCTCCAACACCACAGTTCAAAAGCATCAATTCTTCGGTGCTCAGCCTTCTTCACAGTCCAACTCTCACATCCATACATGACTACTGGAAAAACCATAGCATTGACTAGACGGACTTTAGTTGGCAAAGTAATGTCTCTGTTTTTGAATATGCTATCTAGGTTGCTCATAACTTTTCTTCCAAGGAGTAAGCGTCTTTCGATCATAAGTGAGATTTAATCTGCATCTAAGGTTATTGATATTTCTCCCGACAATCTTGATTCCAACTTGTGCTTCATCCAGTCCAACATTTCTCATGATGTACTCTGCATAGATGTTAAATAAGCAGGGTGACAATATACAGCCTTGATATACTCCTTCCCCAATTTGGAACCAGTCTTTTGTTCCATGTCCAGTTCTAACTGTTGCTTCTTGACCTACACACAGATTTCTCAGGATGCAGGTCAGATGGTCTGGTATTCCCATCTCTTGAAGAAGTTTCCAGTTTGTTGTCATCCACATAGTTAAAGGCTTTGGCATAGTCAATAAAGTAGTAGTAGATGTTTTTCTGGAACTCTCTTGCATTTTCAGTGATTGAACGGATGTTGGCAATTTGACCTCTGGTTCCTCTGTCTTTTCTAAATCCAACTTGAACATCTGGAAGTTCACAGTTTAAGGACCACAGCCTTGTCTATCTCAATGAAACTATGAGCCATGCCATGTAGGGCCACCCAAGACAAACAGGTCTTAGTGGAGACTTCTAACAAAACATGGTCCACTGGAGAAGGAAAGGCAAACCACTTCAGTACTCTTGCCTTGAGAACCCCATGGACTGCTAGCTTCACTGCCTCTTATACGTGATGGGCTTCAGCTACTGTGTTGTAAACTTCAAGACTGCATTTTCCTGCTCCCTCAACATCCCTGCAAATGTGGTGTGAGCTCCCCACTCGATTCATCAGGTACACCAGTGTGCGGAGATTTTCCCGACCACGAGTCCCGCTTCTGGCCTCCTCTGACTGTGACCTAGGGACATTTAAATGCACCACTGAATTTCTCTCACACATTTTCCTGTGTAACTGCACCATGACTTCGGGTATTATCACTTGTCCATGGGTCTTCACATGCCCTTTTGGGGTCACCATTGCTTGGGTGAGCCTGTTCTATTGGCACATCACCCACATACCAACCTGATGGAGTGTGGTGACTCTGACTTTTACGACCAATGTGGATAATAAACCTTGTTGCCTACAACTCTCCTATGACACACCCTCCCCCCCACCAACAATGTAACCACACCCTACTGACCATTATGTCAAAGAAAACAGAACAATTACCATGGTGAGACTGTGTCACAGAGGTCGAACCCAGAAGCTGAATCTGGATGAAACTTTTGACCTCACCTCTGCCTCCTGTGACACATCACAAAGACCCTTCACCCAAGCATGTTCTAAAGGCTGTATCCGTAATCTCGAGTCATTCTGGTGATGAGACAGAGGCTTCTCCTGCTAGAGATCCCCACACAGACCAGACAGGACTTACCTGAGCAGACTACTCCAGCATCCCAGTCGTGGGAATAGCTATCATTACGATAGTCTTTAATATTAGAATGCCTACAGTCACTGACAGTTGACTCTGTCCCTTCACATGAAGTATACGAAAGCCAAATGGGGCCAAGTCCTGGCCCAAAATAAGCCTCTTGAGGAATACCAACAGCAACTCCACACCCCAGCTGTCTACACACTACGGATGCATCCTTCAAGCTCCACGCCAGATGATCCACTGTGCCCCATTCTCCTTGGTGCTTCACTTCCACTCTCCCCTCACAGCGATGGGCTCCATCCTTCAGCCTCAGCTCCAGTACTGCAGAAGAGACACACAACAGGAAAGATTTTAGGAGACTTAGAGTGGCATAATATTTAAAACATTAGCTCTCTGAGGAGCAAAACAGTGCATGGGATATAGTATTTCCTGACCTCTGTGGTATAAACATTCCCAGAATGGCCAACTCTAAGCCCCCAATGTGCCATCACTGAACACGGAGCAGGAAGGGAGGCACCAGGTATTTCTCAGGAGCCTGTAGAACCAGCTCCAGGGACGCCACCGAGGACAGGCTTTCAGAGACTCTGGATGCTGCCCTCCCTGGAGATGTGCCCAAGGCTCCTAGGGCCCAGCTTCCCCATCTCAGTTACAGCTCATGCCCCGGGATCCAGGGAGGAATCCTCCCTCTCCTTCCCTGTCCATAGGAAGCATCTCATCCAGCTCAGGAACAGAGGGATGGGGTAACAGGCTCAAAAATGTCCTGGTTATTCCTGCCATCTGGTGTTCATGTCTTTGTGTAATTCCACACTCCAATGTACCTGTAACACGCATCTAACAAATGGAATTTGACGAAAGTGATCAGGTGTCATTTCAGTGATTAAGTCATAAGATGACTCTGGTTTCTGCATATAAAAAGGAGTTCGTTAGTAGGAACATCATAGATGGAGACATTACCAGTGTTCAGTTCAGTTCAGTCACTCAGGTGTGTCTGATGCTTTGAGGCCATCACCAACTCCCAGAGTTTACTCAGACTCATATCCATTCAGTCAGTGATGCCATGCAAGCATCTCATCCTCTGTCATCCCCTTATCCAACCTTCAATATTTCCCAGCATCAGAAGACTCTTTTAAAAAAAAAAAAAAAAAGAACTAACCAGATATTTTGAGACCCCGCTTCAATTCCTGGGTCAGGAATATCTGCTGGGGAAGGAATAGGCTCCCCACTCCAGTCTTCTCTTGGTCTTCTCTTGTGGCTCAGCTGGTAGAGAATCAGTCTGCAATGCTGAGGACCTGGGTTTGATCCTTGGGTTGGGAACACCCCCTGGAGAAGGGAAAGACTACCCACTCCAGTAAGGCCTGGAGAATTCCATGGACTGCGTGCAAAGAGTCAAACATGACTGAGTGACTTTCACTTCTTCAACCAGATATCTTGAAGCTGAATAATAAATGAATGGGCTTCCCAGGTGGCAATAGTGGTAAAAAAAAAAAAAAAAAACTGTCTGCAAGTGCAGGAAATGTAAGAGACTCAGGTTTGATTTCTGGGTCTGGAAGATCCCCTGGAGGAGTACATGGCAACCCACTTCAGTATTCTTGCCTGGAGAATCCTATGGACAGAGGAGCCTGGTGGGCTACAGTCCATAGGGTCACAAAGAGTCAAACACGACTGAGGCGACTTAACATGCACAATACAGTAAGTAAACTGAAGAATTCAACAGAGATTCAACAACAGACTTGACCAAGGGAAAGAAAAAGAAAAAAGAATCAATGTGTTAGAAGAAAGATTAGTTGAAAGCATCCAAATCGAAGAGCCAAAAGAGAATGAAAGGAATATAGAAAGCCAGTGGACACATAAAGAGAAACAATGTATGGACTGGAGTCACAGCAGAAGTGAAGCAGAAAGGAATTAAGGGCTGAGGACTTCCCTGGTGGTGTAGTGGTTAAGAATCCACCTGCCAGTGCAGGGGACATGGGTTCAATCCCTGGTCCAGGAAGATGCCACATGCTGCAGAGCAACTAAGCCAGCGTGCCATGGCTGCTGAAACGTGTGCACCCAGAGCCTCGGCACCAAGAGAAGCCCCTGCAGTGAGACGCCTGTGCACTGCAGCGAGGAGTAGCCCCTGCTCACCGCAGCTAGAGAAAGCCCGCATGCAGCAAGGAGACCTAGCACAGCCAAAAGTAAATAATTAAAACAGAAAGAAAGACAGGCTGCGAATTTCCAAACTTGCGGAAAGATCTGGACATCTAAGTTCAAGAAGCTAATAAGTCACCCAAAAATTTCAATCCAAAACAACCTTCTCCAAGACTCAGAGTAAACTGTTCAAATCCAAAGAGAAAGAGAAAATTCTAAAGCTCTAAAGAGAAGAAAAAAGTTCTGTCACCCAAGAGGACTCCCATAAAGAGATGCGCGGATTTGTCCAAAGAAACCCTGCAGACCATGAAGAAGGATTGGTTACACACTCCACCCTCACTCAGGGGAAAGCAGCTCCAGGGAGGGTCAGGAGAGGGCACGGAGAAAGGGCTCCCTACAGAGTCACAGCAGCTCCTGGGAGGGGAAAGGACCGTCCCAGGCCCCCAGCACATCAGGAAACATCACGGGGACCAGGGCAGGGACTCGGGAACTTATACACGTGGGGCTGCACGTCAACTGATCTTTACAAACAGAGGGGCAAGTCATTCATTGGAAGGACTGATGTGGAAGCTGAAACTCCAATACTTTGGCCACCTGATGTGAAGAGCTGACATGTCGGAAAAGACCCTGAAGCTGGGAAAGAGAGAAGGTGGGAGGAGAGGGGACGATAGAGGATGAGATGGTTGGGTGGCATCACCGACTCAACGGATACGAGTTTGGGTAGACTCCAGGAGTTGGTGATGGACAGGGAGACCTGGCGTGCTGCAGTCCATGGGATCACAGAGTCAGACACCAGTGAGCGGCTGAACTGAACTGAACAGACAAGAGGGCCCCTCTGCTGGATGCGGGCTTCTCTGCTCCCTAATGGACACCTGGTGGGAACAGGTGAGGCCAGCAGGCAGAGCCTCTCACAGAGCCCAGTACTAGGCAGACACGTCAACAAACAGAAGGGAGCCAGAGAGATGGGGAAGAGGAGCCAGAGAGAGGCAGGCAGGGGCACGATTATCACTGATCCAGTTACCTGCAGCGGCCGTGACACCCAGCCCTGTGGACACCCTGTGTGCTTCACAGACCAACGGACTCAGTCCCTGCTCAGCAGCTCTGTTCCTCTCACACGGACAGGCTCCACCTCCCCTCACACACACACAGGCTCACACACTCCCCCCACACACACACACAGCCTCACACACGCTCACACACTCCTCTCAGCCTCACTCAGCCTCACTCACCCACACATACTCCTCACACACCTTACTACATCACTTGCACACTCCTCACACACTCCACAAACACATAGACTCTTCACACCCACATACACCCTCACACATACACACCGTCACACACTCACACACACGCACTCTTCATACCCTCACACACTCCTCACCTGTGCACATACACACACATACACACACACAATCACAGAGCCTACAGGAGACACAGGAAACACGGGGACCCAGGGGCAGTGCTCACACACCAGGCATGTGGAGCATGTCGGAACAGCCCAGAGTCCCCACTGAGCTCAGTCACTGAACCTTCCACACACTGGGAGCCACTGGGACCCTAGAAGCTCCCTGAGAACAAGGGAGACAGTGGAGGGGACTCAGGCTGACCCAGCTCAGTCCAGACAAAACCTCACTGCTCTGTAAAATCTGCCGCTGTGACCAATGGACCCACCCCCCCCCCC
>SJYQ01002433.1:71250-83289 GCA_006410935.1 Redunca redunca
CACCCACCACGGTGCCGAGGAGGAGGACACAGAGTCCCCGCAGGGAGAGGTGTCTGCCCAGAACCATCCTGACCCCACGTCCTCAAGGTCACAGTCCCAGCTGCAGGATCAGCCTGTGAGGAAGCGTCAGGGTGACAACCGGGGTCTATATAGACCACCCCTTCCACCCTCCCTCCTGAGAGCCAATAGCGACACCTCTCACCATTTCAGGCACTATCGGAGGCTGCATCAGCCACTTTCTGAAGCTCAGACACCAATGAGCTTCTGAACCTTCCACATCTCCTTATATGAGCAACACGGTCCTTTGACCTCCTGGTTCCGTAGTCCTAAGAGCTGGGTCCCACCGCTGGGACTGGGGTAGAAAAGGTTCATTAGAAATCATGAGTGCCTTTCTCTCCCCTGATCACCCTGGTCTATATCTGAAGGCTGTGAGATCTCACAGGGTCTGGGTGTGGAATCTATTGACCCGTGGAGAATAACTTTTGTAGAATCAAGTATTGATCTTCCCCTGGACTGAGCTCAGGGTGGAAGCAGAGAACTACAAGAAGTCTTTTTTTTTTTTTTTTTAGGTTTTTAGCTTTTTAATTTGATGTATAGCATACATACAAAAAAGTGCCCAAAGCATAAATTTTCAGTTCAGTGAATTATTATAAGTTGAAAATCAATATGTGCATAGGTATGTGTATATATGCATATATATGTTTTTGAGAAGCACACCTTGAAATACGAGTGTATTTATCAGGTCAGCAGAAAACGAGAACCAGGAGTACAGGAATTCACAGTGACTGTGAAGGCATAAAGTGAGACCCATCAAGTTGGGGGGATGAGATTGCAGGGTTTTCCCCCTTCTCAGAATGATCTGGAGGCTGGGTCCTGGAGCAAGTACCTGCATGCTCAGTCGTGTCTGACTCTTTGAACCCCATGGACTGTAGCTCGCCAGCCTCCTGTCCAGTGGATTTCCCAGGCAAGAATACTGGAGGGGGTTGCCATTTCCTTCTAAAGGGATCGTTCTGACTCAAGGATCGAATCTGCTTCTCCTGCATTGGCAGGCGGGTTCCCTATAGGGACATTCAGACGTGTTAAATCCCTTTCCCTTTACTGTGTTTCATTTTATGTGAAGGATCTCTTTCGGCTAGTCACTAAATGATGCTGACAGGGAGAAAGAGACTGCTATTAAAGGAAACAAAGAGAAAGTAGGAGTCGTCATTCAACTCTAGCCCACCAAAATAGGAGCAGGGATCTCCTTGGAAGGAAGGAGGATCCTTCCAAGGATCTTCCTTGGAAGGAAGAAAACAGGGGCTTCACTGATGGCTCAGCAGGAAAGAATCCGCCCACAAAGCAAGAGACATGGATTCAATCCCTGGATCAGGAAGATCCCCTGGAGAAGGAAATGGCAACCCACTCCAGCATTCTTGCCTGGAGAATTCCACGGACAGAATGGCCTGGCCAGTTACAGTCCACCGTGTCAAAATGAGTTGGGCACGACTAAGTGATGGAACAACAAAAACAAGAAAATTATACTTTGGAAAGACTAACGTTTTCTAAACCTCACATGCACCCCCTTTACATGCTGAGAGTATGGTTTGATAAGAATCAGGATACATTGTATTTTAAACTATAACTAAAGAAGACGCAAAATATAACTTAAGGGAACAGCTCCAGAGAGATGGGGACATAAAGTCTGCCACATGATAGCTGCAGGCGCAGGGCAAAGAATGGGTGAGTGAGGAACAGAAGAGAAAGGGGTTCATGCTGCCTGAAACCACCAATGAGCCCTCCTCCTCTGCTCTGCATTTAAGAGGAAAGGTGGCGGCAAGAAGGGAAGCCCAGGTGGGTTGAGGGGACAGATCCAAGCAGAAGGGATGGTGTCCATTGTAGCCACTGCTGCCTCATTCTGTTTCCACTCATCAGAGAAGCTCCCAGATGCTCCCCCAGAAGGTACCCCAGGGCTGAATAGAGAGACTGAGAAGGGCCATAAGGGATGCAAGACAGAGCTCCCCATCGAAATTCAAGGTCACTAATGTGCTGCCCCCTTTCCTCATGCCCCCTCAGGCTCAAGATTCCCATGATGCAGCCCTGTGGTCCACACAAGCCCACCCTGAGGCCCCCTCACCCTGACTCCGTCTTTTCAGCACAGACGTGAAAGGAGGCATCTGTGACACACAGGCCCCAGAGGCCCCGCCGGAGCTCAGAGACGGCTTCAGGAGCCACGCACGGCCCCTTAAGGTCTCAGTAGGGCCAACATGGAGGGCAGCTGCAGGTCAGTCCACAGCCCTGCCACATCCCCCGCCAGAGGGACCCCTCATCCCAGTCAGCAGACTCAACTTCTCTGTCCCGCCATGCCTGTCCTTCCTCCTGAGACTTGGGAGAAAAGACAGTTGAACACATGCTTTTCTTCCTCTAAATAGGCTAATATTTACCCATTATTTATGCAAGAATCACTTCCTTGTCATCTGGTCCTCTCACTCTCAAGCCCCATGAGTTTACCTGACCCCACCTCCTTCTATATCTGGACCTTCAACAGATTAATCATAAACACTGATTATAAATATCAAAATAAAAATTTACACTCAGGTGCTGAAGTAAGACCAGGATCTTCTCAGTCACTTGGAACTGATGCTGTACTCCCTCTGGGCCCAGAGTGATCACTCCTTACCCAGTTGTGGACTCCACACCATCACCAGAAACCACCAGACAGACACCTAGAACACAGGACATGCATCCTGGGGTCCAGTCATCCCTCCCACAGGATGACACAGGGATGCGTTTAGTGAACCAGGTACAACTTGGGATGGAGATCTCACAGGTAAGATGCTGTTAGCAGCTGCAGACACTTTATAGAAAGGGATGGGCTATAAGAAGTGGCTAACTCAGGGCCGGCAGCCTGTCCCCACAGCACCCTCTACCCCTGAGCTGGGGGTGCAGGGTCAACATGAACAAACTCACCCTTGGATGAAGCTACATCTTTCTGACACATAAAGAAATCTCAGTAGCCAATCTCATCAAAGATTTGAAGGAGGAAAGTTTTAGGGAGGACACTAACCCAGCTCTGTCCACAGTGAACATGAGAGAGTGCAGAACAGGGGTCAGGAAAACAGGCTCGGAAGCCAGACCACCTGGTCTTGACTCACAGTTTAGCCCCATGCCAAGTGTGGGCCTTGAACAGGTTCTTACACTCTCTGATTAGTAAAAGGAGGGTTATGATCCCACCAAGATGACTGATTTTGGTGAGGATTAAGTGAGTTGGCATTAGCATGTGATCTGACAACACTGTTTAACAGTAGTACATGTGCTGATGCTGATGTGCTCAGTCGTGGCCAACACCTTGAGAACCCATGCCAGGTTCCTCTGTCCACAGAAATTTCCAGGCAATAGCAGTAGCACATAGGAGTAGTAGTATGTACTACTGTTAACCTGCTTTCCTGATGGCTCAGATGATAAAGAATCTGCCTGCAATGCAGGAGATCTGAGTTCAATCCCTGGGTCAGGAAGATTCTCTGGAGAAGGAAATGACAACCCACTTCAGTATTCTTTCCTGGGAAATCCCATGGATAGAGGAGCCTGGAGGGGCCACAGTCCATGGAGTCGCAATGAGCTGGTCACAGCTGAGCGACTAACACACACACACACGTCGTAGTAGAGAANCAGACCACCTGGTCTTGACTCACAGTTTAGCCCCATGCCAAGTGTGGGCCTTGAACAGGTTCTTACACTCTCTGATTAGTAAAAGGAGGGTTATGATCCCACCAAGATGACTGATTTTGGTGAGGATTAAGTGAGTTGGCATTAGCATGTGATCTGACAACACTGTTTAACAGTAGTACACGTGCTGATGCTGATGTGCTCAGTCGTGGCCAACACCTTGAGAACCCATGCCAGGTTCCTCTGTCCACGGAAATTTCCAGGCAATAGCAGTAGCACATAGTAGTAGTAGTATGTACTACTGTTAACCTGCTTTCCTGATGGCTCAGATGATAAAGAATCTGCCTGCAATGCAGGAGATCTGAGTTCGATCCCTGGGTCAGGAAGATTCTCTGGAGAAGGAAATGACAACCCACTTCAGTATTCTTTCCTGGGAAATCCCATGGATAGAGGAGCCTGGAGGGGCCACAGTCCATGGAGTCGCAATGAGCTGGTCACAGCTGAGCGACTAACACACACACACACGTCGTAGTAGAGAAGCAGTGTTAGGGCATCTCCACCATCCCATCCCAGGAACCCCAGGACTCTAGAACAGGAATTCAGTTCTGTTACCTGGAGCCTTGACCGAGGCTGTCAGAACTCTCCCAGGAGCCACAGGCTGTGATGGTCACTGGTGCCATTCAGAGTTGTGAGTCTTCCACACATCACTCCTCTCTGTGCCCCATGTACCTGCTCAAGAACCTCGACCTTACCATTGGTGAGCTTTTGTGAATTAAGTTGTTTACTTAATCATTTCACTTTATAAAGTCGAATGTACTTGGTAAAACATTTTGTGTCTAATTCACCTCCATATCCCCAGTGCTTGGCTAACTAAAATCATAATGATGTCTCTTGTATACCTGAATGAATGAATGTCAGCCTGGTATTTTATACAAATCATTTCAATCAAAAAGAAATCTGTTGAGAAATAATTTAACTTGTTGTGAGGATGTAACAGCACAATGCAAGCTGCATCATTCATTTGAATGATATTTCAATACTGTTAAATGGCATGAGTGGTATATGGTTCACTTCAACACCTTTCTGCAATGAGTGCAGTAAATGCAATGACTAGAAACAACCTAGCCCAGCACAAGCGCAGTGCTGAGAGAGCCAGCTCTAAACATGGGCAAACGCTGCAAATTTCTCTCTATATCTGGAGATAAAGAAGGCAAACCACAGCACACTGACAGGTGAGGACCATGAAGCCTCCTGTTCTGGTCTCAATCAGATATGGCCGAGTGGTCAGGATGTTTATGTATTTATCATTTGGCACATTTTCAATTCAAACCACACACAACTGTAACAGGAAGCAATTTTGTTATAAAAAAAATTTAGACATCTTCCATGCTGAATTAGAAGTACAGAAGTAAAGAGCAGAAAGAATCTTGTTCTTTTACTTAGGCTAACTATTTGTCTTTATGGATTCTAAAGCAATACAACATGTAGCATTATTATTCCCAAATCCATGAGAAAATAGTGGTCAGAGGTTCAGTAATCTCTTTGCTGGGAAAGCTAATAATTAAACCTGCTTGCTTGAGGAACATTTCCTCAGGACCAATCAGACAGACTAAAATACAAAATATTTTTAAATTAAAAAAGAGGTATACATGTTTCAATGCCATTCTCCCAAATCATTACGGGGAGGGAGGAGGGAGGGGTGTTCAGGATGGGGAACACGTGTATACCTGTGGCGGACTCATGTTGATGTATGGCAAAGCCAATACAATATTGTAAAGTAATTAACCTCCAATTAAATAAATTTATATTTTAAAAAAGAGGCAAAACCAATACAATATTATAAAGCAAATAATAATAATAATAATAAAATAAAATCTGAAAATAAAAAGAGGTATACAACTCTAAAGGAAAATTATTAACTGAGTTGTTACACCAAAGCGTTGGAGACTCCCTTCACCATCTGTGTTCCTTGCATGGATGGAACCAAGATAGTAAAGACTCCTTTACCAAAGACCACTTCATCACAAAACCATGAAGGAAAGAGCAAGGTCATGAGCTGGCTGAGGTCCAGCCCATCATCTCTGTTCACCCCTTCACAGTCTATAACCAGAAACATCAAACAAAGAGTGTGGCACTGAATTGGCCTCATTCATTCCTCCATAGTGCAACATCAGATACCCAGAGACAAGAGCAGATCAAAGCTAATAAATCAAAGACAAGCAGATTCTAAGTGGAGCGCATGCTGACAAAGTATCCTTCCCTGCTGCTGTTGGAAAGGAAGAAGCCCTCCCACCCCAGACACCACCTGTGGGAGGAGAGACAAGAAGACGCCTCCTGAAATAGAGGAAAACCAGCCTCAGCAGGGAGCTTGAACTAGAAATGACAAGACAGTTATTACCATGAACCCCAGCTAAGTTGAGGGATAAATTTTAAATGGGAATGGGAGAGTCTGTGTTAACTTTATGGAACTTTTAATCCACACAAACATCCCCTGCTAGTGCACAAGATGAAATCAGTGATAAAAATAGAGAATATTACATTTATGTATATTTCAATTCTAGAGGACACATTTTTAAGCCCATTACAGAAAGAAAATTCATAAATCTTGTCTTGTTTTTAAAAGCACAGAGTTGTCACATCTGTGAACTCTTTCTAATTCCTCCAACTCAAAATTACTGCTGTGTTTATTTAATGTGTAAAACCTTGCTCACTGTCTCTAAAGTGGGGGCTTCTTGAGAGGAAGTATTGTGTCTTCCTCTTCAATATCTCTTTAAAGTCAAGTAAAGACACATAGAGAGAGCTTAACAAATAGTGGATAAAGAAAGAAATGAATGCATAAACAAATGCTGAAAATCACCCTGCAGTTAGTGATGCTGAGTGGGGAGGGGGGAGGGGGGCAGGGGAGACACGAATCTGACCACTCCCACTCAGCACAGACAGAAGTGGAGTGAGGAGTCAGAGACACACCAGACGAAGAAACCAGATACAGAAGGCCTTCTTCAAATGTTCATCAGCAGATGAATGGATAAGAAAGCTGTGGTACATATACACAATGGAGTATTACTCAGCCATTAAAAAAGAATAAATTTGAGTCCATTCTAATGATGTGGATGAAACTGGAACCGATTATACAGAGTGAAGTAAGCCAGAAAGAAAAACACCAATACAGTATGCTGCTGCTGCTGCTAAGTCGCTTCAGTCATGTCGAACTCTGTGCGACCCCATAGACGGCAGCCCACCAGGCTCCCCCATCCCTGGGATTCTCCAGGCAAAAATACTGGAGTGGGTTGCCATTTCCTTCTCCAATGCATGAAAGTGAAAAGTGAAAGTGAAATTGCTCAGTCGTGTCCGACTCTTAGTGACCCCATGGACTGCAGCCTACTAGGCTCCTCCGTCCATGGTATTTTCCAGGCAAGAGTAGTGGAGTGCGGTGCCATTGCCTTCTCCAGTATACTAACACATATATATGGAATTTAGAAAGATGGTAACGATAACCCCGTATGCGAGACAGCATAAGAGACACAGATGTATAGAACAGACTTTCGGACTCTGTGGGAGAGGGAGAGGGTGGGATGATTTGGGGGAATGGCATTGAAACATGTATATTATCATGTAAGAAATGAATCGCCAGACTAGGTTCGATACAGGATACAGGATGCTTGGGGCTGGTGCACTGTGATGACACAGAGAGATGATATGGGGAGGGAGGTGGGAGGGGGGTTCAGGATTGGGAACTCATGTACACCCTTGGTGGATTCATGTCAATGTATGGCAAAACCAATACAGCATTATAAAGTAAAATAAAAAATTTTAATTAAAATCCCATTCTGGGGACGGCCTAATGAGATTTAATTTCTGCACAAAATTGTACCTCAAAAACTTCACCAAGGCAAGAAAAAGAACTGACAGCATTGCTACCAAGGATGTGGCATCAATAGTAATATTCATCAAATAGCTGTTTTTCTATCCCCCAGTGACTCATTCTGGCCAATGAAACGTGGGTGTTGCCACCTGTGTCACTTCTGAGCAGAGGCATGGAAACCCCGTGCGACTCTCTAGTTTCTCCCTTTCCTGCCCCAGAAGCTGCGTGTTCCATATGGTACACGTGTGAGCCTGTGGAGCCTCACTGCCCACAGCACGTCTGCAGGCTGGTCATGAATGTGTGTGTGCACGTGTGTGTTCCTTCTGAGACTTGGGAGTCCGTTGTTCCAGCATCAGAACAGAGCCTATTCTGAGACTTGAAAGGAAGACAGAATCTGTCCCCTGAAGCAGGTACTTTCCTGGATCTCCTCTTGCTTCTGTGTCTTCACCCCAAGCTGCTCCCTCAGGCCTCACCTTGACTCCTCCTGGGGGCCTGGTTGGTTCCTGGCCACCGTTACCGACTGGCCAGCAGCTGGCTCTGAGCCCCTGTCTAGCGCCCGCAGCTGGCGCAGCCTCTCCCCTCTGCCGCAGCCTGCTGACAGTTGTGCTTCCGTCTCCCCGTTCTCGTCTCTGAGCATCTTGGCCTTCACCCTTAAACAGCTCTCCTTTGCTCTGAGTTAGACAGTTCATCATCTTTGATCTTATTTTTACATTCCACCAATCCTGTACTAATGAAAAAGCAGCATGTACTTTCCAAACCTCTTGTTTCTTCTTGATTTCTGGAACAAATCTGATTCCTGGATTTAGTTCTCCATGTAGTTAATTAAATTCTTCACCTTTGGGTAAGAAATAATTTTGCTGAATTTTTTTTCCCTCAACTGAAGAAAATGGCACGTTCAAAACCTGTCTCCATGTGACCATGTAACCGAAAGTTTTATGTGACGGGTCTGGCTGCTAACCACTCAAAAGCCAGTATACAGGCCAGGTTGGTGCAAAGGAAAGTTTGTTTTATCTCAGATGCGGGCAACTGGCGGGGAGAGTGGTGAACATATGTACAAGGGCCGACTCCGCCCACCCCATGACAAGAAGAGGGTGAGAGCTTCTATAGACAGAGCTGGGGTAGGGGGAGGTTATATGCAGAAACAGCACAGTCATCTCTAACAGTCATCTTCAAACTGGTCATCAGCAGTCTGATTAGCATCATCTTGGTTGTTTCCAGTTCAGTTCAGTTGCTCAGTCGAGTATGACTCTTTGCGACCCCATGGGCTGCAGCACACCAGGCTACCCTGTCCATCATCAACTCCCAGAGCTTGCTCATACTGATGTCCATTGAGTCGGTGATACCATCCAAAACACCCATGGGTTGTTTTAGGTACAGTTAAACTTTTGTGCCCATGTCTTTGTGGTCATTTCTCAGAACTGTGGGTGCTCAAGTCCTGGGTACGGTGTGGTCATCATGTAGTCACTGCCCCACCTGGTGTTCTGTATCTATAAGACAGCTCCCAGGACATGGCTCAGAATATCACCCATAACCCTTGAGAAAGAACTAAAGGTCCTTACTGTGCCTAATGACTACATTATTATTATTTAGTCTCCTCTGACTGTTTTCGTTTGTTTCCACGTTTCTTGCTTCTCCAATTAAACGTATTCTTTGACTAAAGCTTTCCACAGGCAAAAGGCAGGCAGAAGACACGGTGAGGGGCAAGGATTGTAGAGTCCTCTCTGTTTCAACCACAGCCCTAGGGTCCCCTTGGGACTTGGAAGGGGCTGGAGCAAGGAGAGGCTCTGAAGAACAGAGCCTCATTAACTTCATGATTAACCCACCTCTGCTCAGAGCTGGTGTAATTACCAACTGCAGAGCTACTGAGCTCTTGTGGGTGGTGATTCTTAAACCACTGCAACCTAAGGTTAGTGCTCTGGGGTGGCACTGAGTTCAAAGCCTGATGATTGCTCAGACTCAAAGTCTATGAACTAAGGCTCTATCGCATGTGGAGCTTTGGTGCAGCTGAGTCCTGCCCGCAGACCAGCCTAAGAACACTGGGAATACAGCAAAATGTCTTCCTCCTTTAACATCAAAGACTCTGTGAACAGATCTCTTTTCCTTGTCATTGAATGCTTCCCAATCTGGGCATGCTGACCAAGGGGCCTGCAGTCTGCAGGCATTGTCTGAGGCCTTGCCAGGGCCCAGGATTGCAGTGAGGCCTGTGCCTGTGTATAAGCTCTGTATTTCCCCTCTCTCTAACTTAACAGATGCATTAGCTAATATTTATTGAATGGCTGAGTGGCACTGTACTAAATGTTGAAGAAAAATTGTCTTAAATATAAAAAATGTTTCTGAGAACATCATTTAGCTAATATTTTTGTTTTAAAGGCATATGTTTCCTGCAATTAGCAAGGCAAGATTTGATTTTCAAAAATAAGCAGCTTATCACCAACAAATATGTCACAACGAACACTGCAAATCTCTATCTCTGAGGATACACAAGACAAACCACAAAGTACCTACATGTGGCTTCTTAATAAGTCTTAATCAAACCCCACTGAGGAGACAGGATATTCATATGGTTTATCATTGGCAGTTTTTTCATTAAAATCACACAGCAATATCAGAGGAAGAAAATTTGTGTTTAGAAAAGTACAGCTGCATCATCGACATGAAATAAGGAAGGAGACGAGGGGCCAAAAAATTTCTTTGGCTTAAAATAGCAGACAGCTTAATTAGTCTTTCCCTTTTTGAAGGAGAGTCCTCTTGGGCTGATCTTGAAAGATGATGTGGAGACCAGGACAACTCAACTGTTCTGTACAGCAGTTAGAACTGTGAACTGATAATTTTGGATAATGTTGCTCTTTGAGTCCCTTCTTGTTACTTTTTGTGAGTCTACTGTAGGTTTTTACATTTTTGTTGCCACATGGCTCACACAAAACATCTTAGAGGGACAACAGTATATACTACACTGATAACCAGTTAATCCCAGTGACATGCAAAGCTCTACCTTTTTATCCCCTGTTACGCATTTTGTTTTTTATGTCAGTTTACCTCTCTCTATATTGTGTATCCACTAACAAAATAGTTTTCTCTATAGCTATTTGAATACTTTAGACTAAAGCTAACTGGTTAGCACACTACCATATTACAGTGTTAGAGTATGCTGAATTGGATTCAGTATTTACATTTACAAGTCTGTGCCAGGAGCCAGCTGAGGAACTCTGCCCATGGCAAAGGTCATAAGGAAGGAGGCTTCGGCATACGCAAGGGCGGATCGAGCCTCAGGAAACCCCCTGTTCCCGAGCATCTACCCCCAAAACCAAAGTCTACCTACTTTACTGTTTTATGCTCTCACCTATACCTCTGACTTTACGGCGGGCTGAACCCCATTACCTCTCTCGGGGAAGGAGTTAGCTTACAGCTCCAAGTCAATAAAAATTCCTGGGCATGACATGAGTATTTCAACTTAGGAACTCCTCTAAAGGTTATCTGGTTTAAGAAAAAACACCCTTGGAAAAAAGAAGTTTTTTGGTTATCAGAAAGAAAGGATCATAAAATGTCAGCAGGCCTCATGGCAAGAAGATGATGTAAAACCCCTAAAACCTTTTTTATACATTTATGTGAAGCACCTGATTTTGACAAGGGTGTGGTCTGCTGACCCCCACGTGACTCTGTATTCATCCCGACATGTAACAAAAGGTATGTAAGCAAACCTAAAAAATAAAGAAATGGGATCATTTTCTGGAAAGACTGATTCCCTCATGTCGTTTCTTTCTTGATCCCCGTTTTTCTGGCTGAATTCCCATCTGGAGCGTCGGTGCCCACCACGTCTACTTACTTGCCCCGGTTTTTAAGTTCCATGCAAGAAGGAGCCCAAGGAGGGGCACCTTCTGATATCTAAGTGGCACTGGTGGCCCAACGTAGATGGTGCAAATTCCTTGTCTTGGAATTTTATTGGTATCCCACGTAAACCAAGTTATGCAGCCTCTTTTTCTCTCCTACTATTTTCTGGCCGAATTACCACCTGGTCGTGGGTACTCACCAAGCCTACTAATTTTGCCTGGGCTTCTAAGATCAGACCAGGGAGGCCTCAGTGCCTCCTCTCTTTCGGGAGAATGGAAAGACGCCTGTGGCCTACATAGGTGGTGATTGGTATTCCATGTAAACCAAGTTATTATTCAGCCTCTTTTTCTCCACTAATTTTCTAATCTCTCTCTATCTGTAATTAAATAAGTTTTTCCCTAGGACGCCAATTCCATCCCAACCTTGGAATTACCCTGGATCCACTGGGGAAGGACCCCGGCAAGTATGTTGCATATTTCTACTTCTTTCATATAAAAATTAGCATCCTTCATTTAGTTTGAAGAATTGCCCTCAGAAATCTTGTAAGACAAGCCTAATGTTGCTGAATTCCATCAACTGTTATTATCCTCAACAGGATATTCATGATTTGAGTTTATATCGGGAAAGTCTATATCATCTTCATTTATGAAAAACAACCTTCCTGAGAAAATTATTCTTGGTTGGTGGTTTTTTTTTTTTTTTTTTTT
>SJYQ01002433.1:89669-174955 GCA_006410935.1 Redunca redunca
AAAAAAAAAAACAGTGGAAATCATAGGGAGAGAAATTTTGGATAAATCTAACATAGTTTCATACAGAGTTGTACAACAGTGAGTGGCTTCAGGTGATGTAAATTTCATAAGTGTGTGTGCGTGCTAACTTGCTTCACTTGTGTCAGACTCTTCATGATCCTATGGACCATAGCCCACCAGGCTCCTCTGTTCATGGGTTTCTCCAGACAAGAATACTGGAGTGGGTTGCCATTTCCTCCTCCAGGGGATCTTCCCAACCCAGGAATCGAACCCAGGTCTCTTGCATTGCAGACAGACATCCAAGTCATGAGGAAGAAACTCTCTTACTTGATATTATATGTAGAAAACACTAAAGACTTCACCAAAAATATGAGAACTAATACAATCAGTAAAGTTGTAGAAGAAAAATCTGTATGCAAAAATCAGTTGCAATTCTATACACTAACAACAAATTGCCATAAGAAGAAAACAATTTTATTTACATTTGCATGAAAAATGGATAAAAAACCTAGGAATAAATTTAATCAAGGAGGTGAAAGACCTGTACACTGAAAACTATAAGACATTGATGAAATATACTGACGATGACTCAAATAAATGGAAAGATATTCTGTGCTCATGGATTGGAAGATCTAATATTATTAACATGCCCATACTACCCAAAGCAATCTACAGATTCACTGCAATCCATATCAAAATTCCAGTGGAAATTTTCACAGATACAGAACAAACAATCCTAAAATTTGCATGGAGCCACAGAAGATGCTGAACACCAAAGCAATCTTGAGAACGAATAACAAAGCTAGAGGTGTTGTGCTGCCTGATTTCACACTATATTACAAAGCTATATTAATCAAAACACTATACTGTTGGTATAAAAGTGAACACAGAGATCAATGGAACAGAATAGAGAGCTCATAAATAAACCCACATTTCTATGGTCAATTAACTTTTGACAAGGAAGCCAAGAATATACAGTGGGGAAAGGATAGTGTTTTCAGTAAATGGCATTGGGAAAACTGGACAGCCACACGCAAAAGAATGAAACTGGACCACTATCTTACACCATTCACAACAATTAACTCAAAATAGATTAAAGACTTGATCACAAGTCCTGAAGCCATAAAATTTCTACAGGAAAAAAAAAAAAACAGAAAATAAAATCCTTGATGTCATTCTTTGATTTTTGTCATTCTTTGATGATTTTTTGGGTTTAACACCAAAAGCAAAGGGAACAAGAGTAAAAACAAGCAGTTGTGATGACATAAGGCTAAAAAGTTTCTGCCTGATTAAGGAAAGCATCAACAAAGTGAAAAAGCAACCTATGGAATTGGAGAAAATATTTGCGTATTATATTTCTGGTAAGGATTATTATTCAAAATACACAAGGAACTCAAACAACTCAGTAGCAAAAAAAAAATCTGATTTTTAAAAAATGGGCAGAGAACCTGAACAGATATTTTTTTAAAGAATACATACAACTTGCCAACAGGTACATGAAAGCGTGCTTAACACTACTAATCATCAGAAGATACAAATCAAAACCACGAGATATCACCTCATATCTTCTAGAAAGGCTTTTATCAAAAAGAAGAAATAACAGAAGTTGAGGAGAATGTGAAGAGACAGGAAAGCTTTTGCACAGTTAGAGGGAGTGTAAGTTGATGCAGCCCCTATGGAAACAGTATTGAGGTGCATCAAAAATTAAAAATAGAACTGCCACACGATTTAGCAATTTCACTTTGGAGTATTTATCTGAAGGAAACAAAAACGCTAACTTGGAAACCCAGTGTTCACTGCAGCAGCATGTGTCCAGTTGCTAGGTTGTGTCTGGCTCTTTGCAACCCCATGGACTGCAGCATGCCAGGCTCCTCTGTCCTTCATCAACTCCCAAAGTTTGCTCAAATTCATGTCCACTGAACTGGTGATGCTATCTATCTCATCCTCTGTGGCCCCCTTCTTCTTTTGCCTTCAATATTTCCCAGCATCAGGGTCTTTTCCAATGAGTCAGCTCTTCTCATCAAGTGGCAAAAGTACTGGAGCCTCAGCTTCAGCATCAGTCCTTCCAAAGAATATTCAGGGTTGATTTCCTTTAGGGTTGGTTGTTTTGATCTCCTTGCTGCCCAAAGGACTCTCAATTCAATTGTGGTGTCCAAGTACCACAATTCAAAATCATCAACTCTTTAGCATTCAGCTTCTTTATAATCCAACTCTCACATCCATACATGACTAATGGAAAAATCATAGCTTTCACTATATGGACCTTTGTCAGCAAATTGATGTCTCTGCTTTTTAATACTCTATCTAGGTTTGTCATAGCTTTCCTTCCAAGGAGCAAGCCTCTTTTAATCTCATGGCTGAAAACAGCATTGGCAGAGATTTTGGAGCCCAAGAAAAGAAAATCTGTCACTGTTTTCACTTTCCCCTCTTTTATTTGCCATGAAGTGATGGGGCCAGATGCCATGATCTTAGTTTTTAGAATGTTGAGCTTTAAGCCAGCTTTTTCACTTTCCTCTTTCACCCTCAACAAGAAGCTCTTCAATTCCTCTTCACTTTCTGCCATTAGAGTGTTATCATCTGCCTATCTGAGGTTGTTGATATTTCTCACAGCAATCTTGATTCCAGCTTTTGATTCTTCCAGCCAGACATTTCCCATGATGTACTCTGAATATAAGTTAAATAAACAGGGTGACAATATACAGCCTTGACGTACTCTTTTCCCAATTTGGAACTAGTCGGTTGTTTCATGTCCAGTTCCAACTGCTGCTTTTTGACCTGCATACAGGTTTCTCAGGAGGCAGGTAAGGTGCTCTGATATTCTCATCTCTTTAAGAATTTTCCACAGTTCGTTGAGATCCACATGGTCAAAGGCTTTATGTAGTCAATGAAGCAGATGTTTTTCTGGAATTCTCTTGCTTACTCTATGATCCAGCAAATGTTGGCAATTTGATCTCTGGTTCCTCTGCCTTTTCGAAACCCAGCTTATATATCTTGGAAGTTCCCAGTTCACTTACTGCTGAAGCCTAGCTTGAAAGACTTTGAGCATAACCTTGCTAGCATGTGAAATGAGCACAACTGTGGGGTAGTTTGAACATGCTTTGACATTGCCCTTCTTTGAGATTGGGATGAAAACTTGCCTTCTCCCATCCTGTAGCCACTGCTGAATTTTCCAAATTTGCTGACATATTGGTCGCAGCACTTTAACAACATCATCTTTTAGTATTTTATAGCAATATTTATAAGAGCCAAATAATGTAAGTCTTCACTGATGGATGAATGAATAAAGAAAATGTAATGCAGATATATATCCACCCATAAAAAAGAAGAAAATCTTGCCAGTTTCAACAACATGGATGGACCTTGAGGGTATTATGCTAAGTGAAACAAATCAGAGAAAGAAAACAACATATGATCTCATTTATATATGTAATCTTAAAGCAAAAAGCAAGTTCAGAGATTCTGAGTAGTTCGTGGCTGCCAGAGGTGGCGGATTTGGTGTGGGCAAAGGTAGTCAAAAGGTATAACCATGAGTTATAAAATTAATAAGTGAAGAGAGCATGGTGACCATAATGAATACCATATTGTCTATTTGAAAGATGGTGAGAAAATACCTTAAATATTCTTATCATATAGGAAAAATATTTAGCTACATATGGTGATGGATATAACTAGACTTACTGCAGTGATCATTTATCAATATACAAAAATTCATAACCATTATGTTGTAATGGCAAACAATATAGAGTTATGTCAATTATATCAAAAATTTTTCATAAAGCAAGTTGGAAACAGTGGATCNTATATCAAAAATTTTTAATAAAGCAAGTTGGAAACAGTGGATCAAATTAGCTCCATCCAAAATTCATTTTATAAACTCAACTTAAACCCATCACTTAGATCTTAAAATACCAAATCTCACTAATAACATCCAACAGGGTTGGGACAGACACAGAAACAGACATAAGTCACCTGCACAGGAGATGTAGGCTTCCTCCTTTGGAGAGCATGACCTGTATTTCCAAGGGTCAGAAGGACACTGCCAGAGAGAGGTATCTGTTTTCCGACATTGGATTAAATCTACCCACCGGGGTCTAGAACCTTCCCTAAGAGCAACAGAAGACCTGAGGGTTCCACTGTCCCCACAGCCAAGCTGACTGCAGATGATGGACACGGTGACATCATCCATGGGGCTGCGGCAGACACTGCCCCAGGTCCCGTTGTAGAAAACTTCCAGCCACCCAGCACACTGCTGGTCCTCGCTCACCATCCTGAGGGCCAGGAACTCTGAGATTGAAAGAGAGGAGACAGGACACAGTGAGCACCCCACTCAATGCTCTGGGTTTTCCTCTCTCCCCAAAATTGTGTACATTCGTCTGTGACCCAGCTGAGGAAGCAAATCCATTAGATGACCAGAGTGAAACTTGTCTCCTTTACACCTGACTTTGTCCATTTGTGTCTGTCTTTCTAAATATTTCTACCACTGTGATGTAGTGGATATGAAGTGAGAGGAAGACCAACCTGGACACCTGCAGGGAGAGGGAGCTGACTCCTGCTTCCTGACAAAACATCTAAGAGAGTGTATGAAAGGGATGTGATGTGGACAGTGCAAAGGCCGATAGAATAATGGACCTGTGACTGTTTCCTTATCTGGCAAAAGGGACTTTTGATTAAGGTAAGGACCTTGGGATAGTGAGATTAACCTGAAATATGGTGGATTAACCACATGAGCCCAGTCTAATCACATTCTTAGACTCACTAGCCTTTAAAGGGGAATCCTTTTCCTCATTCTGGCTAGAGGGAGATGTGAATATGTATAACGGTAAGAGAGGTGGAGCATTGCTGGTCTGATGATGAACAGAATGGGGTTATGAGTGAAGGAAGGCAGGCAGTTTCTAGAAGCTTGAAAAGACAGGAAACAGATTCTTTCCCAGAGGCTCAGAAGTGTTGTGGCCCTGCTGATACCTTGATCCCAGTCCAGTGAGATCCCTTCTGGACATCTAAGCTACAGAAGTGTAAGGAAATAAATATGTTGTTTTAAACCATTAACTACGTGGCAATTTGTTACAGAACAAACAAAAACTAGCACCATGGCTTTAAGACTTCTCTACCATATGTACCAGAAGAGTGAGCCCTGATTTCAAGAAAAACTGTGAGAAAAGGCTCTGCCAGGGAACACTATTGAGAAGAAAGGACCAGATTGTCAGCTGCTGCAGGAGGAAATAAAAGCACCTCATCTTCTTGTCTGCTGGAAAGACAGGATCCACGGGAGGAAGCCTCCTTCTCTGGTCCTTTCAGCATCTCTCCCTCAGGGCTCAGACCCCCGTCCTCCAGGGCCCCACCCCTCCCCCTGCCTGTGGACAGTGTGCAGCGCAGACCTGAGCAGATGACCCCCGCGTCCTCCTTGTGTCTGCAGTCGTGCCGCCCCCAGCCCCGGGAAGGGCACCTCCACACGTGAGACTCATTTCCTGTGCAGTTCAGGTCGTCCAGCCAGATGGGCCCTGATCCTGCCCCGAAGTGAGCAGACCTCGTGGCATTGAGGGCGTCTCCACAGCCCAGCTGCCTGCACACCACGCGGGCATCGTCCAGGTCCCAGCCGTCATCACAGATGGTGCCCCAGGAGCCCTGGTCAAGGATCTCCACTCTGCCGGCGCAGGGCCCGCCCCCGTCCACCAGGCGGAGCTGCCTGCTGTCTGAGGAGAGAGAAATGGGACAATGGGGCGGTGACCTGGGGAGTGAGAAGGGTCTTCTGTCCTGTGGCACCCTCACCTGAGCAGTAGGGGGCGCTCTCCTCTGAGGCTGCAGACCCTGCTGGTTCAGACACGGAGTCGTTGCACCGGGGCAGCACCTGGGTCTGATTTCCTGAAGAAACAGCAGTGATAAGAGGGTTGGGAGGGCTGAACAGGAAACTCAGTTAGACTAAATAATTTTTAGGAGGAGAGGGGAATTTGGGGGAAAACGGATACATGTATATGTACTGCCGAGTCCCTGGCTGTTCACCCGAAACTATAGTAACACTGTTAATCGGCTATACCCCAATTATAAAGTAAAAATTTCAAAAGAAAAAAAAAAAATGACCCAGTGATGGAGCTGAGATGAAAGCTGCAATATACCAGTAAAGTCATCATAATTTTAGTGCTTCCTTTCTCTGTAAAGAGCCCTGGTATTGACAAGGCCACAATTCCTGTTTTAAGCCAAGCTTTGCCTTAAGAATGGGTTTAAATACGTCGGTCTGTCCTTAAATCTATCCCTTAAATAGAAGAAGCAAAACAAGATCCTTTCTGAAGGACTTGTACAATTTTTTATCTACAATGTTTGTGTTTTAAAAAATACGTATATGAAAGAGATCTCATTGAAAACCAAGAGGAAAAAGAAACATTAAAAATTTTCCCAGGGTATTTGGCTCTTAGAGTTACCTAACAGAGAATTTATTTTATTTATTTTTGTTAATTTTTATTTGAGTATAATCGCTTTACAATATTGTGGTAGCTTCTGCTGTACAGCAAATTTAGTAAGTTATACATATGGGTTTCCTAGATGACTCAATGGTAAAGAATCTGCTTGCCAAACAGGATACTGGGGTTCCATCCCTGGGTTGGAAAGATCCCCTGGAGAAAGAAATGGCAAGCCACTCCAGTATTCTTGCCTGGGAAATACTATGGACAAAGGAGCATGGCAGGCTGCGGTCCAAGAGGTCACAAAAGAGTTGGACAAAACTCAGCAACTGAATAATAACAACAATACACACACACACATATATACATACATATATATATGTATATATATGTATGTATATGTATATCCCCTCTTTCTTGGATTTACTTCCTATTTAGGTCACCACAGAACACTGAGTAGCGTTCCCTGTGCTATGCAATGGGTTATTATGTGTGAGTGCATGCCAAATCCCTTAAATCGTGTCTGGCTCTGTGACACTACGGATTGTAGCCCGTCAGGCTCCATGTCTACGAGGTTCTCCAGGCGATATCTATTTTATACTTAGCATCAATAGTGTAGGGCTTCTGAGTCTGGTGGCTCAGACAGGAAAGAATCCGCCTGCAGTGCAGGAGACCTGGGTTTGATCCTTGGGTTGGGAAGATCCCCTGGAGAAGGGCATGGCAACCCACTCTACTATTCTATCCCAGAGAATCCCCATGGACAGAGGAGCCTGGAGAGCTACAGTCCACAGGGTCACAAAGAGTTGGACACGACTGAGGGACTAAGGGCAAAGCACAGCACATCAACAGTATGTAAATGCCAATCTCAATGTCCCAATTCATCCCACTCTTCATTTTCCCTCTTAGTATCCATATATTTGTTATCTATGTGGTGTTTCTATTTCTGCTTTGCATTAAGTTCATCTCTACCATTTTTCTAGATTCCACATATAAATGATGTTATACAATATTTGTTTTTCTCTTTCTGATTTACTTCACTCTATAGGACAATCTCCAAGTCTATCCATGTCTCTGCAAATGACACAACTTTTTTTTCCTTTTTATGGCTGGGTAATATTTCATTTTATATATGTATCACGTCTTCTCTATCCATTCCTCCTGTAAGGGACATTTAGGTTGCTTCTGTGTCCTGACTGCTGTAAATAGTGCTGCAGTGGACATCAGGATGAATGTGTCTTTTATTAAAAATAAATTTATTTATTTGAATTGGAGGTTAATTACTTTACAATATTGTATTGGTTTTCCCATACATCACCATGTATCCGCCACAGGTATACACATGTTCCCCATCTTGAACCCCCCTCCCACTTCCCTCCCAGTACCATCCCTCTAGGTCGTCCCAGTGCACCAGCCCCAAGCATCCAATATCATGCATTGAACCTGGGCTGGTGACTCGTTTCATATATGATATTACACATGATTCAATGCCATTCTCCCAAACCATCCCAACTTCTCCCTCTCCCACAGAGTCAAAAGACTGTTCTGTACATCTGTATCTCTTTTGAATCATGATTTTCTCCAGGTATATGGCCAGGAGTGGGATTGCTGAGTCCTACAATAGTTCTATTTTTAGTTTTTTGAGGAACCTCCATACTATTCTCCATAGTAGTTGTACCAATTTACATACCCATATGTAGGAGGACTCCCTTTTCTGTGCATTCTCTCCAGTATTTATTGTTTGTAAATTTTTTTAATGATAGACATTCTGACTGATGTGAAGTAATACCTGACTGTAGTTTTGATTTGCATCTCTCTAATAATTAGTGATGTTGAACATCTTTTCATGTATTTGTTAGCCATCTGTATGTCTGGAAAAATGTCTATTTAGGTCTTCTTCCCATTTTTTCATTGAGTTGTTTGGTTTGCTGATATTGAGTTTTTTGTGTATTTTGAAGATTAATCCCTTGCCAGTTGCTTCATTTGCAAATATTTTCTCCCATTCTGAGAGTTGTCCTTTTGTTCTGTTTATGGTTTCCTTTGCTATGCAAAGGCTTTTAAGTTTAATTAGGCCCTACTTGTTTATTTTTGTTTTTATTTTCCTTACTCTAGGAGGTTGGTCAAAAAAGATCTTGTTGCAATTAATGTCAGTGTTCTACCCATGTTTTCCTCTAGGAGTTTTATAGTCTGACAGAGAATTTAAATAGCCATGATTAAAGTTCTCAAAGAATTAATTAACACAGTGTGTATCTTCGCAGAGAAATGACAACAAAATCAAATGAAAATTCTACAGCTATAAAAGTTAATAACTGAATTAAGAACTAGAGAAAGTGTGTATCAGCACATTAGATCAACATAAAGTAGAAATAGTAAAATGCAAGATCAGAGGATAAATAATCCTCTATTTAGAAATACTGATCATATAGTAAGTGCCTGTTTAATAATACTGTATAACAAAATTTTCCCCAAACTTAGCAGTTGAAGGAATTTTTTTTTTAATTTTGCTCATGATTTTCTGGGTCAGTAATTTGGGAAAGACTCAACTTGGCAGTTCTATCTTTGGGGTTTGTCATGTGGTTACACTTAGATGTCATCTGGAGCTGACATCTCTAAAGGTTTGACTGAACTGTGGTTATGTAAGGAAATTCTCTGAAGTATTTTGTTGTTGTTGTTGGGAGGGAGAGATAAAGGAACATCATGTCTGCAACTTAATACCAGAAGATTTTACATACTCAGGGGAAAATGGGGCAGGAGGGGGACAAAGAAGGAGAGAGGGGGAAAGCTAGAGCAAGAGAGAAAGAGAGAGAAAACTAGAGTGAGAGACAGAGAGGAAAGTAAGAAAGGAGGATTAAAGGAAAATACTCACCTAACATTTGGGGAATCCAGGTAAAGGTCATAGAGAACTTATTCCTAGAAATCCTCCACTAAAGGAAACACTAATAACATCAATAACATACTAATACTAATACTAACACTAATAACATGGTCTGTAGGTGCCCAATAGGCTACTGGAGATCAATGGAGAAATAACTCCAGAAAGAATAAAGAGACGAAGCCAAAGAAAAAACAATACCCAGTATTGGATGTGACTGGTGATAGAAGAAAGGTCTGATGCTGTAAATAACAATATTGCATAGGAACCTGAAATGTTAGGTCCATGAATCAGGCAAATTGGAAGTGGTCAAACAGGAGATGGCAAGAGTGAACGTCAACATTTTAGGAATCAGTGAACTAAAATGGACTGGAATGGGTGAATTTAACTCTGATGATCATTATCTACTACTGTGGGCAAGAATCCCTCACAAGAAACAGAGGAGCCATCATAGGCAACAAAAAGAGTCTGAAATGCGGTACTTGGATGCAATCTCAAAAACGACAGAGCGATCTCTGTTCATTCCAAGGCAAACCGTTCAGTATCAAGGTAATCCCAGTCTATGCCCCAAGCAATAATGCTGAAGAAGCTGAAGTTGAATGGTTCTCTACAAAACCCTCTAGAACCAACCCCCAAAAAAGATGTCCTTTTCATTATAGGGGACTGGAATGCAAAAGTAGGAAGTCAAGAAACACCTGGAGTAACAGGCAAATTAGCCCTTGGAGTACAGAATGAAGCAGGACAAAGGCTAACAGACTTTTGCCAAGAGAATGCACTGGTCATAGCAAACACCCTCTTCCAATAACACAAGCGACGACTCTACAAGGGGACATCACCAGATAGTCAATACTGAAATCAGATTTATGACATTCTTTGCTGCCAAAGATGGATAAGCTCTATACGGTCAGCAAAAACATGACCAGGAGCTGACTGTGGCTCAGATCATGAACTCCTTATTGGAAAATTCAGACTTAAATTGAAGAAAGTAGGCCAAACCTCTAGACCATTCAAGTATGACCCAGTAAAATCCCTTTCGATTATACAGTGGAAATGAGAAATGGCTTTAAGGGACTAGATCTAATAGACAGAGTACCTGATGAACTATGGGTGGAGGTTTGTGACATTGTACAGGAGGAAGTGAGAAAGACCATCCCCAAGAAAAAGAAATGCCAAAAGCAAAATGGCTGTCTCAGGAGGCTTTACAAATAGCTGTGAAAAGAAGAGAAGTGAAAAGAAAAAGAAAAAGGAAACAATACCCATTTGAATGCAGAGTTCCAAAGAATATAGCAAGGAGAGATAAGAAAGCCTTCCTCAGTGATCAGTGCAAAGAAACAGAGGAAAACAATAGAATGAGAAAGACTAGAGATCTCTAAAAGAAAATTAGAGATCCCAAGGGAACATTTCATGCAATGATTGGCTCAATAAAGGACAAAAATGTTATGGACCTAACAGAAGCAGAAGATATTAAGAAGAGGTGGCAAGAATACACAAAAGAATGGTACAAAAAAGATCTTCAAGACCAAGATAATCACGATGGTGTGATCACTCACCTAGAGCCAGACATCCTGGAATGTGAAGTCAAGGGAGCCTAGGAAGCATCACTATGAACAAAGATAGTGGAGGTGATGGAATTCCAGTTGAGTTCTTTCAAATCCTAAAAGATGATGCTGTGAAAGTGCTACACTCAATATGCCATAAATTTGGAAATTTCAATAGTGGCCACAGGACTGGAAAAGGTCAGTTTTCATTCCAATCCCAAAGAAAGGCACTGCCAAAGAATGCTCATACTATTGCACAATTGCACTCATCTCAATGCTAGTACAGTAATGCTCAAAATTCTCCAAGCCAGGCTTCAACAAAACATGAACCATGAACTTCCAGATGTTCAAGCTGGTTTTAGAAAAGGCAGAGGAACCAGAGATCAAATTGCCAACATCCATTGCATCATCGAAAAAGCAAGAGAGTTCCAGAAACACATCTATTTCTTCTTTATTGACTATGCCAAAGCCTTTGACTGTGTGGATCACAACAAACTGTAGAAAATTCTTCAAGAGATGGGAATACCAGACCACCTGACCTGCCTCTTGAGAAATCTGTATACAGGTCAGGAAGCAACAGTTAGAACTGGACATGGAACAACAGGCTAGTTTCAAATAGGAAAAGGAGTATGTCAAGGCTGTATATTCTCACCATGCTTATTTAACTTCTATGCAGAGTACATCATGCAAAATGCTGGGCTGGGTAAATCACAAGCTGGAATCAAGATTGCCATGAGAAATATCAATAACCTCATATATGCAGATGACACCACCCATATGGCAGAAAGCAAAGAAGAACTACACAGCCTCTTGATGAAAGTGAAAAAGGACAGTGAAAAACTTGGCTTAAAGCTCAACATCTAGAAAGCTAAGATCATGGAGTCTGGTCCCATCACTTCTTGGAAAATAGATGGGGAAACACTGGAAACAGTAGCTGACTTTATTTTGGGGGCTCCAAAATCACTACAGATGGTGATTGCAGCCATGAAATTAAAAGACTCTTACTCCTTGGATGGAAAGTTATGACCAACCTAGAGAGCATATTAAAAAGCAGAGACATTATTTTGCCAACAAAGTCCATCTGGTCAAGGCTATGGTTTTTCCTGTGGTCATGTATGGATGTGAGAGTTGGACTATAAAGAAAGCTGAGTGCCAAAGAATTGATGCTTTTGAACTGTGGTGTTGAAGAAGACTCTTGAAAGTCCCTTGGACTGCAAGGAGATCCAACCAGTCCATCCTAAAGAAGATCAGTCCTGGGTGTTCATTGGAAGGACTGATGTTGAAGCTGAAACTCCAATACTTTGGCCCCCTGATGCAAAGAGCTGACTCATTTGAAAAGACCCTGATGCTGGAAAAGATTGAAGGCAGGAGGAGAAGGAGATGACACAGGATAGGATGGTTGCACGGCATCACTGACTCGATGGACGTGAGTTTGAGAGGAATCCAGGAATTGTTGATGGACAAGGAGGCCTGGTGTGCTGCAGTCCACAGGGTCGCAAAGAGTCAGACATGACTGAGTGACTGAAGTGCCTGACTGAATAACATCAAACCCATAAAATGCCTAGGAGAAAACCTAGTTAAGATGTGCAAAACATTTGAGAGAAATTCAAGACCTAATGGGATGAAGTGATATATTTTGCCAATGAATTGGGAAACTCAATGTTGTCAAAGTCAATAATTCTCAAATTTATATACAGATTAAATCTAACTGCAGTCAAATTTCCTTATGCTTTTGTGTGTGTGAAACATGACAAGCTGATTGAAAATTTCTGTTATTGTTGTTCAGTCACTCAGTCATGTGCAACTCTTTGCAGCCCCATGGACTGCAACACATCAGGACTCCCTGTCCATCACCAACTCCCAGAGTTTACTCAAACTCATGTCCATTCAGTCAGTGATGTGATCCAACCATCTCATCCTCTGTCATCTTCTCCTCCCACTTTCAATCTTTCCCAGTTTAAGGGTCTTTTCAAATGAGTCAGCTCTTCACACCAGGTGGCCAAAGTATTGGAGCTTCAGCTCAAAAATGTATACAAAATACATAACCCAAGAATGACCTAAACAGCTGGCAAGAGAAGCAACAACATAACTTCTTTAAATTAAAGTTACCCAGGAATCAAGATTGCTGGGAGAAATATCAATAACCTCAGATATGCAGATGACACTTATGGCAGAAAGCAAAGAAGACCTAAAGAGACTCTTGATGAAAGTGAAAGAGGAGAGTGAAAAAGTTGGCTTAAAACTCAACATTCAGAAAACTAAGATCATGGCATTCAGTCCCATCACTTCATGGCAAATAGATGGAGAAACAATGGAAACAGTGAGAGACTTTACTTTTGGGGGCTCCAAAATCACTGCAGATGGTGACTGCAGCCATGAAATTAAAAGATTCTTACTCCTTGGAAGAAAAGTTATGACCAACCTAGGCAGCATATTAAAAAGCAGAGACATTGCTTTGCCAACAAAAGTCTGTCTGGTCAAAACTATGGTTTTTCCAGCCTATATGGATGTGAGAGTTGGGCCAAGCTGAGCACTGAAAAAATTGATGCTTTTGAACTGTAGTGTTGGAGAAGACTCTGGAGAGTTCTGCAAGGAGATCCAACCATTCAATCCCAAATGAAATCAGTCCTGAATATTCATTGGAAGGACTGATAATGAAGCTGAAACTCCCATATTTTGGCCACCTGATGCAAAGAACTGACTTATTGGGAAAGACTCTGATGCTGGGAAGATTGACGGCAGGAGGAGAAGGGAATGACAGAGGATAAGGTAGTTGGATGCCATCATCGACTCAATGGACAAAAGTTTGAGTAAACTCCGGGGGTTGGTGATGGACAGGGAGGCCTGGCATGCTGCAGTCCATGGGGTCGCAAAACGCCAAACATGACTGAGTGACTGAACTGAACTCAGACTTACTATGTGTGCTTATTCACTCAGTCATGTCAAACTCTGTGACCAAACAGACAGTAGCCCACCAGGCTCCTCTGTCCATGACGGTTCTCCTGGCAAGAATACTAAAGTGGGTTGCCATGGCCTTCTCAAGGGGATCTTCTCAACCCAGGGATCAAATCCAGGTCTCCCACATTGCAGGCAGATTCTTTACCATCTTAGTCACCAGAGAAGGTTCAAGACTTATTCCAGTTACAATAATTGAGAAAATATGGTACAAGTGCAAGGATAGACAAATTTTACAGTGGAACAGAATAGAGAGTTTAAAAGAAGTACCCAGACGTATGTGCCCTTTCACTTATCACAAAGCTGACACTGCAGTGGGGAATAGTCTTTTCAGAAAAAAAGATTCTGAGTCAACTGGATGCCCACATGAAAACAGGACACTTGACCCTATCCTACACAGATATCAATCCTAGAAGCAATGTACAATTATATGCAAAAGAAAACTAATTGCACTTCTGTGAGATATTCTCAGAGAACATTTTTGTGATTTTGGAGTAGACAAAGTTCTTTTCAGAAGGTTATAAGGAGCTCTGTGGACTGGAACAATGGGCTGGTTCAAAACTGAGAAAGGAGTACTTCAAGGCTGTATATTGTCACTCTACTTATTTAACTTATATGCAGAGTACATC
Source organism: Redunca redunca (assembly GCA_006410935.1). Lineage (NCBI taxonomy): Eukaryota > Metazoa > Chordata > Mammalia > Artiodactyla > Bovidae > Redunca > Redunca redunca. Next base: position 104,053 of record SJYQ01002433.1, read on the forward strand.
ATGTGAAATGCCAGGCTGGATGAACCACTACCTGGAGTCAAGATTGCTGATAGAAACATCAATAATCTCAGATATGCAGATGACATCACCCTTATGGCAGAAAGTGAAGAGGAATTAAAGTGCTTCTTGATATAAGTGAAAGAGGTGACTGAAAATGTTGGCTTAAAACTCAACATTCAAAAAACAAAGATCATGGCATTTGTTCCCTTCACTTCCTGCAAATATATGGGAAAACAGTGGTAACACTGAGAGACTTTCTTTTCTTGGGCTCCAAAATCACTGCAGATGGTGACTGCAGCCATGAAATTAAAAGACGCTTGCTCCTTGTAAGAAAAGCTATGACCAACCTACATAGCATATTAAAAAGTAGAGACATTACTTTGCCAACGAAGGCCCAACAAAGCTTTGGTTTTTCCAGTAGTCATGTATGGATGTGATAGTTGGACCATAAAGAAAGCTGAGGACCGAAGAATGTATGCTTTTGAACTGTGGTGTTGGAGAAGACTCTGGAGAGTCCCTTGGACTGCAAGGAGATCAAACAGTCAATCCTAAAGGAAATGAATATTCATTGGAAAGACTGATGCTGAAGCTGAAGCTCCAATTCTTTGGCCACATGATAAGAAGAACCGACCCGTTGGTAAAGACTCTGATGCGGGGAAAGATTGAAGGCAGGAGGAGAAGGGGATGACAGAGGATGAGATAATTGGATGTTATCACTGACTCAATAGATATGAGCTTGAGCAAGCTCCAGGAGATCGTGAAGGGCAAGGAAGCTTGGCATGCTGCAGTCCGTGGGGCTGCAAAGAGTCAGACATGACTGAGCGATTGAACTGAACTGACTGACTGAAGGAGCACTACATGGACAGAAAAAAAAGTTGATGAGTCAAACCTAAGATGAGTAACTTGGCTCACTGAAGTACAGCATATCATTGAGAAAATAAAAATATAAGACCAAGAATTAAACACACAAAAATTATAAAAAAATATTTCTGCCAAAAGTCGTCGTCATGGTAATTTGCACCATTGTATTTGTAATAGTCAAGAACTGGAAATAAACCCACATCTCTGCCATTAGTTGAATGGGTCAACACACAGTCATGTGATCATTCAAAGGCATACTCTATAGTAATAAAAATGAATGAAATGTTGCCATAAACAACATCATGAGTGAATCTCAAACACAGTTTGGAGTCAAAGAAATTTGACTCAAAAGAAAACATACTGTATGGTTTTATATAAAGTTCACAAACTGACAAAATATTCTATGGCAGTACAAGTCTTAGGTAATCGGTCTTCCCTGGAGAGGAGGACGACATGGCTGTTGGGAGGCAATAGTGATTCTGTGGTGCTGTGAATGTTCTCTTTGTAGATCTAGGTTGGGGAATATGATCTAGGTGTACATTTATTGTTTGTACTTTGTTCTCTATTATTATACTTAAATAATAATGTTTCATAAAATATATTATTCATCTAGGTGTTTCTTTCCCTGACATAGCACTTCTTAGCATTTCTTAGCACTTCTTTCCCCTGAAAAAATGAGTGAACCATGAGAATGTTACGGAGCAGGACCTTACAGAGCCTTCTCAGGACAGACCACCCTCATGTCCTCCACCTGCCTCTGTTTGTAGAAAAACCTAGCTAAATAACAAATTTGATCACAGAAATGAAAAAAAAATCAGAAACAAAGGAAAACAGTCAAATAGGACAAAATAATAATAGCTTGAAAGTGAAAGTGACATCACTCTTTGCAACCCCATGGGCTGTAGCCTACCAGGCTCCTCCGCCCATGGGATTTTCCAGGCAAGAGTACTGGAGTGGGCTGTCATTTCCTTCTCCAGGGGATCTTCCTGACCTAGGGATGGAACCCAGATCTCCTGCACTGCAGACAGACGCTTTATCGTCTCACCCACCACAATTCCAGCTTGTGCTTGATTCAACCCTATGTTTAGCTTGATGTACTCTGAGTATAAGTTAAATAAGCAGGGTGACAATATACAGCCTTGACATACTCCTTTCCCTATTTGGAAACTGTCTGTTGTTCCATGTCCAGCTCTAACTGTTGCTTCTTGACCTGCATACAGATTTCTCAAGAGGCAGGTAAGGTGGTCTGGTATTCCCATCTCTTGAAGAATTTTCCAAAGTTTGTTGTGATCCACACAGTCAAAGGCTTTGGCATAGTAAATAAAGCAGAAGTAGATGTTTTTCTGGAACTCTCTTGCTTTGTTGATGATCCAATGGATGCTGGCAATTTGATCTCTGGTTCCTCTGCCTTTTCTAAATCCAGCTTGAACATCTGAAATCTCATGGTCCATGTACTGTTGAAGCCTGGCTTGGGGAATTTTGAGCATTACTTTATTAGCGTGTGACATGAATAGTTGTCACACACTGCAACTTCACAAACTGTGCTGTAGTTTGAGTGTTCTTTGGCATTGACTTTCTTTGGGATTGGAATGAAAACTGACCTTTTCCAGTTCTGTGGCCACTGCTGAGTTTTCCAAATTTGCTGACATATTAAGTGCAGCACTTTCACAGCATCATCTTTTAGGATTTGAAAGAGCTCAACTGGAATTCCATCACCTCCACTAGCTTTATTCATAGTGATGCTTCCTAAGGCCTATTTGACTTCGCATTCCAGGATGTCTGGCTCTAGCTGAGTGAACACACCATTTTGGTTATCTGGGTCGTGAAGATCTTTTTGTATAGTTCTTCTGTTTATTCTTGCCACCTCTTCTTAATATCTTCTGCTTCTGGTAGATCCCTACCATTTCTGTCATTTATTGTGCCCATCTTTGAAAATTTCCCTTAGTATCTCTAATTTTCTTGAGGAGATCTCTAGTCTTTCCCATTCTATTGCTTTCCTCTATTTCTTTGCACTGATCACTGAGGAAGGCTTTCTTATCTCTCCTTGCTATTCTTTGGAACTCTGCATTCAGATGCTTATATCTTTCCTTTTCTCCTTTCTTTTCACTTCTCTTCTTTTCACAGCTATCTGTAAGGCCTCCTGAGACAGCCATTTTGCTTTTTGGCATTTCTTTTTCTTGGGGATGGTCTTTCTCACTTCCTCCTATACAATGTCACGAACCTCCACCCATAGTTCATCAGGTACTCTGTCTATCAGATCTAGTCCCTTAAAGCCATTTCTCACTTCCACTGTATAATCAAAAGGGATTTTATCTAGGTCATACTTGAATGGTCTAGTGGTTTTGCCTACTTTCTTCAATTTAAGTCTGAATTTGCCAATAAGGAGTTCATGATCTGAGCCACAGTCAGCTCCTGGTCATGTTTTTGCTGACTGTACAGAGCTTCTCCATCTTTGGCTGCAAAGAATATAATCAGTCTGATTTCGGTGTTGACCATCTGCCGATGTCCATGTGTAGAGTCTTCTCCTGTGTTGTTGGAAGAGGGTGTTTGCTATGACCAGTGCGTTCTCTTGGCAAAAGTCTGTTAGCCTTTGTCCTGCTTCATTTTGCACTGCATTTTGTACTCCAAACTTACCTGCTATTCCACGTATCTCTTGACTTCCTACTTTTGCATTCCAGCCCCCTATAATAAAAAGGACATCTTTTGTTTTTGTTACTTCTAGAGGGTCTCGTAGGTGCTTCACAGAACCTTTCAGCTTCAGCTTCTCCAGCATTACTGGTTGGGGCATAGACTTGCATTACCGTGATATTGAATGGTTTGCCTTGGAAATGAACAGAGATCATTCTGTCATTTTTGAGATTGCATCCAAGTACTGCATTTCGGACTCTTCTGTTAACTGTGATGGCTACTCCGTTTCTTCTAAGAGATTCTTGCCCAGAGTAATGGATATAATGGTCATCTGAGTTAAATTCACCCATTCCAGTCCATTTCAGTTCACTGATTCCTAAAATGTCGACCTTCACTCTTGCCATCTCCTGTTTGACCACTTCCAATTTGCCTTGATTCATGGACCTAACATTCCAGTTTCCTATGCAATATTGCTCTTTACAGCATCAGACTTTACTTCTATCACCAGTCACATCCACAACTGGGTATTGTTTTTGCTTTGGCTCCATCTCTTCATTCTTTCTGGAGTTATTTCTCCACTGATCTCCAGTAGCATATTGGGCACCTGCCAACCTGGGCAGTTCATCTTTCGGTGTCCTATCTTTTTGCCTTTTCGTACTGTTCATGGGGTTCTCAAGGCAAGAATACTGAAGTGGTTTGTGATTCCCTTCTCTAGTGGACCACAGTTTGTCAGACCTGACAAAACCTCCACCTGCACACTCCTGAAATTCCCATTTAAAAACTCTTGCCTCTGATCAGCAAAGAGGAGTTGGTTCTTGGTACATTAATCCTCTGTCTCCCCAGAACTGCTGGTTTCCTCAATAAAGCTATCTTTAATTTTACCCCACACTTGTCTCTCAGTGTTGGATTCTTGAGCAATGAGCAGCTGAAACCTGAGTTCAGTAACAAGAATAAACATTTCACTACAGAACATCTTCCTTTTTAAGCTTGTTTTCCCTTATTCTCTGCTCTGGGGAAATTTCACTCCAGGAGCATCCGAGGTATAGTAGCCCTTCCCTCTCTTACCTGAGCAGATCACAGAGGCCGTGTTGCCATGGGAACAGTCAGGAACACCCAGGGTAGTCACGGGGCATTTCCACAGGAAGGACTCAGCCCCTGAGCAGTAAAATCGGACTTTCCAGAGTTGATCACTTCCTTCTGCTCCATTTGGGGTGGAGATGGCGACTCCACAGCCAAGCTGACGACAGACAACATTGGCATTGGCCAGACTCCAGTGGGAGGCACAGAGTGTTCTCCATCGTCCAGAAATATTCATCTCCACCTGCCCCTCACACTGAGAGGAGCCATTTGTCATGAGCCGGATGTCTGTGTACACTGATAGAAACAGACAGGATTTCAGAAAAATCTTATTTTCTTTTTTTAGCTGAACCAACTGTACATGGAGGTTAAGTCTTGCCATGAATCTCACCTGAACAGACAACCTGAACAGCTCCACTGTGGTGACAAGTGCCCCCTGGACAGGGCACTCTGGGGCACCACCAGAGCTTAGGCTCCTCCCCCTCACACCTGAACTCTTCAGCCCAGACCCGGCCATCGGACTCTCTGAAGGGTACTTGTCCCAGAACAGACACAGCCTTGCCACACCCCAGCTCTGCACAGATGACCTGGGCAGTGGGGAGTGTGAAGTTTCCATCAGATACTGGGATCCAGGCTTCTCCAGAATGCACTTCTACTCGCCCTGAGCAGGCTCCATCTCCTCCAGCCAGACGCACAAATCCTAAGAGAAACAAAGAACAACAAACCCAGTGAGTGTTCATGAACCTGGCTTGACAGTTGGAAACAACACCTCACAGGCAATGGTGGGAAAGCTTTTCTTTCCAACAGTGGAATAAGAGGGGATAAGAAGAGAGAATTTGACTGTCATTTTCAAAATGCATTTTCATGGGCAAATTTCTGAAGAGATATCCAGAAGGATTTCGGGGTCAGTTTGGAAGGGCTGAATCCCGAGAATATATATTGGTTAGGAATGTTAATTCCTATCTGGGGGGCTGGAAACTATATGCCCAAAGAAACTGCACAGTGGTAGACATTCAAACGGGTGCAGAGCTGAACTAACTGAGAGTGAAAAAAGACCATGGGATTCAAGAGGTGAGAGGCCTAAGAGCCAGAGAAGTTTAGAAGGTCATCCTGAAATTTCTTGGGCTAGAATTCTGGCCAGTTTTCTCTCGGAGCCAATGTTCAAGTCACTGAAGACAGGGAACATCATGCAGGCTGGATTTGAGTACAGGCATTAGGTCACAATTAGGTAATTTAATTGTGAAAGAAGTTGATCACAGAAAAGTTTGGAAATGATGAAAGCTCAGAGAGTCATAGGAGAGGGAGGGAATTGTCCTACCCTTCTTTCTTAAAAACCTAGGATTTATAAACACACCTGAGAGAAAGTAAAGTCTCAATGGGATTATGCAAGACAACTGAGTTAGTGGATAACTTCATCCTAGACATGAGATTCTTAGCAAATGTGAAGAAGTGATGATAATTGTATTCTAACCCTAACTATATGCCAACTGCACATGCCTTTCCTATTTGGATTTCTGAGATAAGAAGCCAGAAAGCTATTAAAAAAGAAGAAGAAGAAGAAGAAGAGTGACAGGAAGAGAGCAGAGAGCAAACAAGGCATATATATTTTAGTGATTTCTAAATTGCAAAAGACTCAATAGAGATGAAACATAGATTTGGAAACCAAATACCTGTTCAGCAAGATTTTAACACCTCTTATCCCCTGTGATCCTCCCATTTTCCACCTAACAGTGCTACCCTTTCCCATTTCCCCCAATGCACAAAAGAAGAAACAATCTTAAGAGCTACAAATAGATGGAAAGGAGACTCCAAAAGGGAAGAACTTCTGTAGGGAGTGAGGTGGGGTGAGTTAAATGGGGAGTGGATGGAGTATGAGAGACAGACCAAGGAAAAGACTCATGATCATGATTTCATCCTTCAGGGACCATATTTGGAGACAGAAATGGTAATCCAATGGGAAACAACCCCTGCACATCATAAAGAACAATTTTTTAAATAATTTGCATGGTTTCTGAGTGTGCTCATGGTTATTTACGTACATGGTGGAGTTTGTCCTGGTCAAGGACTCTGATTGCATAAGTATGTGAACTTTGAAGTCTCAAAAAGAATGATGTAACACAATAAAAATCTACTATAGAGAGCAGGAGAGAACAGAAAAGATACCACAGAAATTAAAGAATTGAAAGATTAACTTGACCACTGATGTAAGAATGAATGATGAGAGAGAGGATGATCTGCTTGCCTTTTATTATTTATGCATTTCCATCTACCCAGAGAGGCCCACAGTTTATTGTGATCCACACAGTCAAAGGCTTTGGCATAGTCAATAAAGCAGAAATAGATGTTTTTCTGGAACTCTCTTGCTTTTTCCATGATCCAGCAGATGTTGGCAATTTGATCTCTGGTTCCTCTGCCTTTTCTAAAACCAGCTTGAACATCTGGAAGCTCACGGTTCACATACTGTTGAAGCCTGGCTCGGAGAATTTTGAGCATTACTTTACTAGCGTGTGAGATGAGTGCAATTGTGTGGTAGTTTGAGCATTCTTTGGCATTGCCTTTCTTTGGGATTGGAATGAAAACTGACTCTTTCTAGTCCTGTGGCCACTGCTGAGTTTTCCAAATTTGCTGGCATATTGAGTGCACCACTTTCACAGCATCATCTTTTAGGATTTGAAATAGCTCAACTGGAATTCCATCACCTCCACTAGCTTTGTTCGTAGTGATGCTTCCTAAGGCCCACTTGACTTCACATTCCAGGATGTCTGGCTCTAGGTGAGTGATCACACCATCGTGATTATCTTGGTCTTGAAGATCTTTTTTGTACAGTTCTATTTATTCTTGCCACCTCTTCTTAATATCTTCTGCTTCTGTTAGGTCCATACAATTTCTGTCCTTTATTGAGCCCATCTTTGCATGAAGTGTTCCCTTGGTATCTCTAATTTTCTTGAAGAGATCTCAAGTCTTTCCCATGCTGTTGCTTTCCTCTATTTCTTTGCATAAGAAAGAGGAAGGCTTTCTTATTTCTCCTTCTTATTCTTTGGAACTCAGCATTCAGATGCTTATATCTTTCCTTTTCTCCTTTGCTTTTCACTTCTCTTCTTTTCACAGCTATCTGTAAGGCCTTCCCAGACATCTGTTTTGCTTTTTTGCATTTCTTTCCATGGGGATGGTCTTGATCCCTGTCTCCTATACAATGTCATGAGCCTCCATCCATAGTTTATCAGGCACTCTCTCTATCAGATCTAGTCCCATAAATCTATTTCTCATTTCCACTGTATAATCATAAGGGATTTCATTTAGGTCATACCTGAATGGTCTAGTGGTTTTCCCTACTTTCTTCACTTTGAGCCTGAATTTGCCAATAAGGAGTTCATGATCTGAGCCACAGTCAGCTCCTGATCTTGTTTTTGCTGACTGTATAGAGCTTCTCCATCTTTGGCTGCAAAGAATATAATCAATCTGATTTTGGTATTGACCATCTGCTGATGTCCATGTGTAGAGTCTTCTCCCGTGTTGTTGGAAGAGGGTGTTTGCTATGACCAGTGCGTTCTCTTGACAAAACTGTATTAGCCTTTGCCCTGCTTCATTCCATATTCCAAGGCCAAATTTGCCTGTTGCCCCAGGTGTTTCTTGACTTTCTACTTTTTCATTCCAGTCCCTATAGTGAAAAGGACATCTGTTTTGGGTGTTAGTTCTAAAAGGTCTTGTAGGTCTTCATAGAACCATTCAACTTCAGCTTCTTCAGCATTACTGGTTGGGGCATAGACTTGCATTACCGTGATATTGAATGGTTTGCCTTGGAAATGAATAGAGATCATTCTGTCATTTTTGAGATTGCATCCAAGTACTGCATTTCGGACTCTTTTGTTGACCATGATGGCTACTCCATTTCTTCTGAGGGATTCCTGCACACAGTAGTATATATAATGGTCATCTGAGTTAAATTCACCCATTCCAGTCCATTTTAGTTTGCTGATTCCTAGAATATCGATGTTCACTCTTGCCATCTCCTGTTTGACTACTTCCAATTTGCCTTGATTCATCGACCTGACATTCCAGGTTCCTATACAATATTGCTCTTTATAGCATCAGACCTTGCTTCTATCACCAGTCACATCCACAACTGGGTATTGTTTTTGCTTTGGCTCCATCTCTTCATTCTTTCTGGAGTTATTTCTCCACTGATCTCCAGTAGCATATTGGGCACCTACTGACCTGGGGAGTTCCTCTTTCAGTATCCTATCTTTTTGCCTTTTCGTACTGTTCATGGGGTTCTCAAGGCAGGAATACTGAAGTGGTTTGCCATTCCCTTCTCCAGTGGACCACATTCTGTCAGACCTCTCCAGCATGACCCACCCATCTTGGGTGGCCCCACAGGGCACGGGTTAGTTTCACTGAGTTAGACAAGGCTGTGGCCCATGTAATTAGATTGACTAGTTTTCTGTGATTATGGTTTGTGTGTCTGCCCTCTGATGCCTCTCGCAACCCCTACCATTTTACTTGGGTTTCTCTTACCTTGGACGTGGGGTATGGACGTTGGTGATGGACAGGGAGGGCTGGCATGCTACAATTCATGAGGTCACAAAGAGTCGAACACAACCGAGTGACTGAACTGAACAGAGAGGCCCAGGTTAGGAACCCTAGTCCTCTGGCTGGGAGTTTGGTCACAGGCTACACATTCTAATTAAAGCATTTTTGTTTAACTGGTTGTTTTTGTTGCTCAGTCACTTAGTCATGTCCGACTCTTTGTGACCCCATGGAATGCAGCACTCCATGCTTGCCTGTCCTTCACTATCTCCCTGAATTTACTCAAACTCATGTCTATTGAGTCAGTGATGCCATCCAACAATCTAATCCTCTATCGTCCCCTTCTCCTCTCATCTTCAACCTTTCCCAGCCTCAGGGTCTTCTCCAATGAGTCAGTTCTTCTTGTGGAGGAACTTCTTGTGGCCGAAGTATTGGAGCTTCAGCTTTAGCATCCGTCCTTCCAATAAATTATTCATGGTTGATTTCCTTTAGGATTGACTGATTTGATCTCCTTGCTGTCCAAGGGACTCTCAAGAGTCTTCTCCAACACCACCATTCAAAAGCATCAATTCTTCTGCACTCAGCCTTCTTTATGATCCAACTCTCATGTCCATACATAACTACTGGAAAAAAAACATAGCTTTGACTATATGGACCTTTGTCACAAATTAATTTCTCTGCTTTTAATATGCTATCTAGGTTTGTCATAACTTTCCTTTCAAGGAGTAAGCATCTTTTAATTTCATGACTGCAGTCACTATCCACAGTGATTTTGGAGCCCAAGAAAATAGTCTGTCTCTGTTTTCATTTTTTCCTCATATCTTTGCCATGAAGTGATGGGACTGGATGCCATGATATTAGTTTTTTTGAATGTGGAGTTTGAAGCCAGCTTTTTCACTTTTCTCTTCCACTTTCATCAAGAGGCTCTCCTCTGTTCCTCTTTACTTTCTGCCATTAGGGTGGTGTCATCTGCATATCTGAGGTTATTGACATTGTTATATTAATTCTATGAAATTAAAAATTTAGAAAGAATAAGAAAGAAGTATTTCTTGTATTCTGTTTTATATAACCTGATACATGTGAAATATTCAAATATATGCTGAATACTCAATAAGTCTTATACATATCAGGATAGATACTTCTGAGATATAGTATATCTTTTTAATTTTCTACTTGATTTTAAAATTTACATGGAAGAATAAGTGTGGGAAAATGCCAAGAAAACTATTAAATAGAAGTCTGATGTGAGTAAAGATATTAAATATAATAAAGATTTATTCTTGTCTAGTCTCATGCTGTGTACGCATCCTGTGTCCTTAGGCACACGTAGCATCCTTCACACCACACCTGGCCTCTCAGTGCTGCTACACAGGAGCCTTCATCAGCTCCCATTGCCATTCGCCTTCCTCCCAGCTACTATAAAAGCTTTTCCACCTTCTTCAAAAATTATATTTGTCCACTTACTCCAAATAAGCCCCCAAATGCAATTCTCTTATATCATTGAAGTCATCAAGTATTTAAGTATAATCTCTTAACATAAAACACAGAAATTCAAGTTTTATTACCTCCACCTTTGACTTGTCCATACACGGCTAAGTGTTCCTCCAAAGTTTGCGTTTATACAGATATTTTAAAGGAAAAATTGGAGACAGAGACTTTTCTAGTAACAATGGAAGAATATATGACTCAGAGTATTCCATCAATTCTCNGTTCCTCCAAAGTTTGCATTTATACAGATATTTTAAAGGAAAAATTGGAGACAGAGACTTTTCTAGTAACAATGGAAGAATATATGACTCAGAGTATTCCATCAATTCTCTACCATCAAAGAACTGTGAACATTTATGTTTAAATTTGCAAAGGAAACTTGAAATCTGGCACAAATCCATAAGAATCTCTGATCTGTTAAATGATATCCTCTGTAGGGATACCCTCCATATATGTAAATGATGTCCTCCTATAGAAGGAGTAGCCACCACTCATACTAACTTAGTGCAAAATAATGTCTCACACTGTTTGTATAGAAACAACTCCACCCAGGAAAGCACATCCTCATTTTTGTCCCTGCCTCTCATAGCCTTCCTCTGTAAAGAGAGTGTGTATGTGGCTGTTAGCAAATGTTTCACTCTTACAAAAAGTGAATTATGAAAAAAATTACTAGGATTTATTTTAACTGGGAGAATAAATAAAGTTATTTTAGTGTCAGGTAAGACCACTGGGGAAGAACAGAATAGCAGAGACTTGTAAGAGGAAAGTGTATGAAGCGCATTGCTCACAGCTACAGGGCACTCAGGGAGGATGAGTAGTTGTCTCAGTCCTCTCTAGCCCACCCGTCCCCTACTGTCCCTCTGATCAGACACCAGCTTTCTTGGAACTTTCCATTCTCCCACCTGGTGGGCAATGAACTGACCGTACCTGAGCAGATGACTCCTGCATCCTCTCTATGATCGCAGTAGTGCTGCCCCCAGCCCCGGGAAGGGCACCTCCACACGTGGGACTCCTTTCCTGTGCACCTCACGTTGTCCAGCCAAATGGGCCCTGATCCCGCCCCAAAGGAAGAAGAGACAGTGGCATGGAGGGCTTTTCCACAGCCCAGCTGCCTGCACACCACGTGAGCATCATCCAGGTCCCAGCCGTCATCACAGATGGTGCCCCAGGAACCCTGGTCAAGGATCTCCACTCTGCCGGCGCAGGGACCGCCCCCGGCCACCAGGCGGAGCTGTCTGCTGCCTGAGGAGAGAGAAATGAGAAAATAGGGTGTTGACCTGGAGAATAAGTGTCTTCTGTCCTGTGGAACTCTCACCTGAGCAGTAAGGGGCGCTCTCCTCTGAGGCTGCAGACCCTGCTGATTCTGAAATGGAGTCATTGCACTGGGGCAGCAGCTGGGTCTGGTTTCTTATAGCAGTGGCAAGAGAATTAATAAGGTTGAAAAGTAGGAGAAAAATAAAACAGGAAATATTAAGTTGAAAACACTCTAGAGAGTAGTCTGAGACAGAAGGTGATACAAGGTCCTATCAGAGTTAACATTCTGATCTGTAGAGTTCTGCACAGCATCTGAGAAAGATTTACAGGAAAAGTTGGTCTCTCTTCCCAGAGCAGTTAAATGAGTTCAGGGTCACAGGAAAAAGTCAGCAGCTGGATGGATTCCTTACAAACCACACACACTTTGATGCCATTGACCTAAGAGTTAAAGGGGTTGATTAAAGGGAGTGGAGTCAGGAACTAGCCTCATCAGATGCCTTAGATAGCAGTCATGAATCATCTACCATTAAAATACTTCTCCTTGGCACAGTCATTCAGAACTGAAAAACAAATGGATTCTGAGATGTCTTGGTTTACCCCCAGAATATTTCACTTTTCGTTCTAAGCTTCAGACTTCAGATCTGGATACTTAGCTTCAAAAAGTGTGATCTTTTAGAGTGGATTGAACAATTTGCATGAGAGATGATGTCAGGTAACATTGATTGACATTGGCCAGATTCCATTGGGAATCAGAGAATATTCCTCTGCTCCCCCAAACATACAACCCTTCCTTGGACTTTGTGTCAAGAATCTCTGTTATTCAAATTTTGGAGTCATGTGATCTTGAGGGGGAAATAGTGTGTATGTGTGCTTAGTCGCTTCAGTCATGTTTCACTCTTTAAGACCCTATGGACTGTAGCCCGCCAGGCTCCTCTCTCCATAGGATTCTCCAGGCAAGAATACTGGAGTGGGTGGCCACACCCTCCTCCAGGGGATCTTCCTGACCCAGCAATCTAACCAGTGTCTCCTGCATTGCAGGTGGATTCTTTACAGCTGAGCCACTGGTGAAGCCCTTCTGGTTCTATCACTGACCAGAAATAAGTTATATAACTGCTCTGAAAGCCCTTGAACAAATAACATTAACAGGCTCAATGTATTCTTCTCTCCTTTTATACATAAAAGTGACGTAAGAGAAAAACATCTATTTCTGCTTTATTGACTATGCCAAAGACTTTGACTGTGTGGATCACAATAAACTGTGGAAAATTCTGAAAGAAATGGGAATACCAGACCACCTGACCTGCCTCTTGAGAAATCTGTAAGCAGGTCAGGAAGCAACAGTTAAAACTGGATATGGAACAACAGACTGGTTCCAAATTGGAAAAGGAGTACGTCAAGGCTGTGTATTGTCACCCTGATTATTTAACTTATATGCAGAGCACATCATGAGAAAAGCTGGACTGGAAGAAACACAAGCTGGAATCAAGATTCCTGGGAGAAATATGAGTAACCTCAGATATGCAGATGACACCACCCTTATGGCAGAAAGTGAAGAAGAACTAAAAAGCCTCCTGATGAAAGTGAAAGTGGAGAGTGAAAAAGTTGGCTTAAAGCTCAACATTCACAAAACAAAGATCATGGCATCTGGTCCCATCACTTCATGGGAAATAGATGGGGAAACAGGGTCAGACTTTATTTTTGGGGGGCTCCAAAATCACTGCACATGATGACTTCAGCCATGAAATTAAAAGATGCTTACTCCTTGGAAGAAAAGTTATGACCAATCTAGATAGCATATTCAAAAGCAGAGACATTACTTTGCTGACTAAGGTCTGTCTAGTCAAGGCTATGGTTTTTCCTGAGGTCATGTATGGATGTGAGAGTTGGACTGTGAAGAAGGCTGAGTGGCGAAGAATTGATCCTTTTGAACTGTGGTGTTGGAGAAGACTCTTGAGAGTCCCTTGGGCTGCAAGGAGATCCAACCAGTCCATTCTGAAGGAGATCAGCCCTGGGATTTCTTTGGAAAGAATGATGCTAAAGCTGAAACTCCAGTACTTTGGCTACCTCGTGTGAAGAGTTGACTCATTAGAAAAGACTCTGATGCTGGGAGGGATTGGGGGCAGGAGGAGAAGGGGACGACAGAGGATGAGATGGCTGGATGGCATCACTGACTCAATGGATGTGAGTCTGAGTGAACTCTGGGAGTTAGTGATGGACAGGGAGGCCTGGCGTGCTGTGATTCATGGGGTCACAAAGAGCCGGACACGACTGGGCGACTGAACTGAACTGAACTGAATGTCTGCCATTGCTGCACTTTAAGTAAATAATGAAGCAGAGAATTAAACCTAAAATTTTCCACTGCCAGGAAGAATGTAGGAGTTCACAGCTGGCCAATGTGTCTTGCTGGGTCTTGCTGGATACAGCTTTAAAAGCTGTAAAATGTTTTTTTATGAAACAGTAAATGTATTTGACATTTGTTAACACAACGTGGACTAAATATGCTAAAATTCTAAAGAGTGGAGATTATTTCAATGTTAGTCCAGGATCTATAGCTTCTTTTTCTCTGTGGGAATTTGTCAATTCAATGCATAATTTAATGACTCAGAATCTGGGCTTGGGCAAGCAGAGGACTACTGTTGTGACAAGAAGCCAGAATAATTTGGAAGTTACCTGGTGCTGGAGTGACAAAACTAGAGTCTTGAGAGCCTCTCTCACACAGCACGTTTTCTCCTCAAATATCTTCCCAGTATATAAGCTGTGAAGGGCAAGAAGCTAAAGAACTACATAAAAAGACTTGGAAAGCGGAGTCTTTCTCATTCTCTTGGGTACTGAGCTACTAAAGAATCCAGGCTCTAAACTGAAATCTCTGAAAGTCCATGTCACAGGGACAGAGAAATCAGAAGTGGACTGAGTGCTACCAAAACTGCAACCCACACTTGTTACAGCTCAGTTTTAGGTTATATTTAGATGTTTGAGTGACATATACCCCTTCTCCCTACCTGTCTAGCAAAACAAAGGGTAAATCTTTACAGGTGTTAGAAAACATATCAGGAATAGCTTACTTTTTCATATATAACTTATAGCACTCAATAAAAAATAACATGACATTTGACAAGCTGGGAAAACACGACAAATGATCAAAGTGAAAAAAAGAAGATAAGAAAATGCAAAGACACACATGATAGAAATTTTGGACTTGGCAGATAAGGATTTTAACTATGATCAGTGTATTTAGGGGAAAAGAGAGGACAGAGTAAAAAGATGAAAAAATACCGAATAATCATTAATAAATAAAAATATCAGAGGAACCATTGCCAACCTTAAAAAGTGAATGGATAAATTAAAAGAATTTTAGATAGAACCCAGAATATAGTGATTTCAGTTCAGTTCAGTCGCTCAGTTGTATCCGACTCTTTGTGACCCCATGAATCACAGCACGCCAGGCCTCTCTGTCCATCACCAACTCTCAGAGTTCACTCAAACTCACATCCATCGAGTCGGTGATGCCATCCAGCCATCTCATCCTCTGTCGTCCCCTTCTCCTCCTGCCCCCAATCCCTCCCAGCATCAGAGTCTTTTCTAATGAGTCAACTCTTCACACGAGGTAGCCAAAGTACTGGAGTTTCAGCTTTAGCATCATTCTTTCCAAAGAAATCCCAGGGCTGATCTCTTTCAGAATGGACTGGTTGGATCTCCTTGCAGCCCAAGGGACTCTCAAGAGTCTTCTCCAACACCACAGTTCAAAAGGATCAATTCTTCGCCACTCAGCTTTCTTCACAGTCCAACTCTCACATCCATATATGACCAGTGGAAAAACCATAGCCTTGACTAGATGGACCTTAGTCGGCAAAGTAATGTCTCTGCTTTTGAATATGCTATCTAGATTGGTCATAACTTTTCTTCCAAGGAGTAAGCATCTTTTAATTTCATGGCTGAAGTTACCATTTGCAGTGATTTTGGAGCCCAAAAAGATAAATTCTGACACTGTTTCCACTGTTTCCCCATCTATTTCCCATGAAGTGATGGGACCAGATGCCATGATCTTCATTTTCTGAATGTTGAGCTTTAAGCCAACTTTTTCACTCTCCACTTTCACTTTCATCAAGAGGCTTTTCATTTCCTCTTCACTTTCTGCCAGAGGAGTCCTAAAGTTTTCACTTGTGGCTCAGATGGTAAAAGCGTCTGCCTGCAATGCAGGAGACCTGGGTTCAATCCTTGGGTCAAGAAGATCCCCTGGAGAAGGAAATGGCAACCCACTCAAGTACTCTTGTCTAGAAAACCCCATGGATGGAGAAGCCTGGTAGGCTACAATCCATGGGGTCACAAAGAGTCAGAGACGACTGAGTGACTTCACTTTCACCTCTTTCAGAGGAGTCCTAAAGATGAGAGTTGAGAAGCAGAAGAAAGAGGAGGAGGAGAGGGAAAAGAGATCTAGAGACAGAGAGATAGAACTACAGAAGTCATATTTGAAGACATAATGATAGATAATTTTTCAAAAAAATAAATGGAAGAGTATGAAAACCCCCACTCCTAGTAAAGCTGGTGAAAATCAAAAGGAAAAAGGAAAATCTGAAATAATGGAACATAAAGCACGTGGATCAATTAAGAAAACAGAAAGAGAAATTAAGGAAAAAATTCCATTCACTATTGCAATGAAAATAATAAAATACTTAGGAATAAATCTACCTAAAGAAACAAAAGACTTATATATAGAAAACTATAAAATACTGATGAAAGAAATCAAAGATGACACAAATAGATGGGGAAATATACCATGTTCATTGATCACAAGAATCAATATAGTGAAAATGAGTATACTACCCAAAGCAATCTGTATATTCAATGCAATCCCTATGAAGCTACCAATGGTATTGGTAGAACAAATAATTTCACAATTTATATAGAAATACAAAAAACCTTGAATAGCCAAAGCATTCTTGAGAAAGAATAATGGAACTGGAGGAATCAACCTGCCTGACTTTAGAATATACCACAAAGCTATGGACAGATGTTCGTGCCACCGTACAGGAGACAGGGATCAAGACCATCCCCAAGAAAAATAAATGCAAAAAACCAAAATGGCTGTCTGAGAAGGCCTTACAAATAGCTGTGAAAAGAAGAGAAGCAAAAAGCAAAAGAGAAAAGGAAGATATACCCATTTGAATGCAGAGTTCCAAAGAATAGCAAGGAGAGATAAGAAAGCCTTCCTTGGTGACCAATGCAAAGAAATAGAGGAAAAGACTAGAGATCTCTTCAAGAAAATTAGAGATACCAAGGGAACATTTCATGCAAAGATGGGCTCAATAAAGCACAGAAATGGTAGGGACCTAACAGAAGCAGAAGATATTAAGAAGAGGTGGCAAGAATACACAGAAGAACTGTATAAAAAAGATCTTCACAACCCAGATAATCACGATGCTGTGATCACTCACCTAGAGCCAGACATCCTGGAATGTGAAGTCAAGTGGACCTTAGGAAGCATCACTACGAACAAAGCTAGTGGAGGTGATGGAATTCCAGTTGAGTTATTTCAAATCTTGAAAGATGATGTTGTGAAAGTGCTGCACTCAATATGTCAACAAATTTGGAAAATTCAGCAGTGGCCACGGGACTGGAAAGTGTCAATTTTCATTCCAATCCCAAAGAAAGTCAATGCCAAAGAATGCTCAAACGATCACACAATTGACTCATCTCACACACTAGTAAAGTAACGCCCAAAATTCTCCAAGCCAGGCTTCAACAGTGCATGGACTATGAAATTTCAAATGTTCAAGCTGCATTTAGAAAAGGCAGAGGAACTAGAGATAAAATTGCCAACATCTACTGGATCATCAAAAAAGCAAGAGAGTTCCAGAAAAAAACATCTATTTCTGCTTTATTGACTATGCCAAAGCCTTTGACTGCGTGGATCACAAGAAACTGTGGAAAATTCTGAAAGAGGTATGAATACCAGACCACCTGACCTGCCTCTTCAGAAACCTGTATGCAGGTCAGGAAGCAACAGTTAGAACATGGAACAACAGACTGATTCCAAATAGGAAAAGGAGTATATTCTCCCCCTGCTTATTTAACTTATATGCAGAGTATATCATGAGGAACACTGGGCTGGAAGAAGCACAAGCTGGAATCAAGATTGCTTGGAGAAATATCAATAACCCCTATCCATATGCCACACTTTGTTTGTCAGTTCATGCATTGATGGACACTTACATTGCTTTTGGCTGTTGTGTATAATGCTGCTACAAAAATGGATATATTTGTATATTTCTTAGAGACCTTGCTCTCAATTCTTTTTCATATATACCCAGAGGTGGAATTGCAGCTACGATCCCCCACATGCCTCCTAGCCAAATAAACCAAAACCTAAAACTGAAGAATTATGGGATTCCCTGGTGGCTCAGAGGGTAAGGAGTCTGCCTGCAATGTGGGAGACCTGAGTTCAATCCCTGGGTCAGGAAGATCCCCTCGAGAAGAAAATGGCAATCCACTCCAGTATTCTTGCCTGGAAAACCCCATGGACGGAGGGGCCTGGAGGGCTACAGTTCATAGGGTTGCAAAGACTGAGCGACTTCACTTTCATAGTAATTTTGTTTTTAATTTTTTAAGGCCCCTCCATCCTATTGTCCATAGAAACCAAACCAGTTTACTTTCCCACCAACAGTGCAGACAGGTCCCAATTTCTCCACATCCTCACCAACACTGGTTATTTTCTGTTTTTTGTTTGTTTATGGTAGCCATCTGAATGGGATGGTATCTCCTATCTATGAGATAGTATTTCATTGTTGTTTTCACTTGCATTTCCCTGATGATTAGTTTATATGGACCATCTTTTCATGCACTTCTTGCCCATTCAACCATTCTTATATACAAATATCAAGCATTTCCAATGCTGTAGGCATTGTTCTAGATGTTGGGACACCTACAAGCTTAGATTCCAGTGGAAGCAAACTGCTGTGTGTTGGAATTCTGCTTATACCACCCACCAGCTGTGAATCAATGAACCCTTTGTATGCCTCTATTTCCTCATCTGGGCAATGGGTGTATGACGTGGTATCAACGGAACACTCAATTGTGTTCCCAGCAAAGTGCTAAATCTCTGTACCTGGATTCAACCCTCATAACAACCGGAGAGGTGCATCCTAGTATCCCCCATGTTATAGGAAAAGGGACCGAAGCAAACTAGTCCAAATAAGACCAACAAGAATGTGGTGTAAGGACATGATGGATTCAGGCTTCATTATCAAACAGCACAACTCCAGTTCTTAACATTCGGCCACTGCACAACACCAATACCATTATCTATTTCATGGCTCTCCTGGGAGCTCTGGATGAGTTAATCTACTTCAGAAGCACTTAACAAATGTTAGCGCTTAGTGGAATTATTCACTGCCTTATAGTCCTTCTTTCCAATCCTTTCCTTTACCTGCATTTCCTTCCCTGTCATCTTCTGCCTCGAACCTCCCCTTCTGCTATCCTTATGGTTCATAATCTAATTCTTTCAACACTTATTTCTTGACACCTCCTTTGGTGCCAGGCAATGCTAGAGACAAAGGAATCAGACCCCATGCCCCCCAACCCCATTCAGGAACTCCCAGCATGCTGAAGAAGATCATAAAGCAACCCAATGCATGCTATTAAAAAAAAAAAAAAAGAGCGGCCACCCCACCCAGAATGGGTAGGAGGGGTCTCTGTGAGGGAAAACTTCCTCAAGCAGGTGCCCGGGTGCTGCTCTCTTGCAAGGGTTAAGTTCTTCTCCAGGAAGAATGTGAGCAGAGTGTTCCAAAGCACTCGGCAGAGGCCTGCAGACGGGAAGGTGCCTGGAGAGTTGAGGCACCTTATATACTGATTTATATGCCAGTCTCCAGCTAAGTAAGGATGTATGTTCTGGGAGGGAGGAGTGGGCTGTGACTGCAGGACCCCTGGAGGCATACTTCACCCCTACCTTGTCTTGGCTTGTTCCAACCGCTCCATCGCCTCCCTGAGGACTGCAGGTGCTGGGCGCCGAAAGAGGGGGAACCCTACTCCCTAAACAGAGGATTGAAGAGACGACAACCCCACTGATCCACTGGGGCTGCTCTCTCCTCCACGGGGACTCAAGGCTTCATAGGGCCTCATGGGAGGTGGCTTAGACGGTAAAGCGTCTGCCTGCAATGCGGGAGATCTGGGTTTGATCCTGAGTTGGGAAGATCCCCTGGAGAAGGAAGTGGCAACCCACTCCAGTATTCTTGCCTGGAGAATCCCAAGGACCAAGGAGCCTCGTAGGTTATAGTCCATGGGTTCGCAAAGAGTCGGACATGACTAAGTGACTAACATACATACAAACAGATATGCAGATGACACCACCCTTATGGCAGAAAGTAAAGAAGAACTAAAGAGCCTCTTGATGAAAGTGAAAGAGGAGAGTGAAAAAGTTGGCTTAAAATTCAACATTCAGAAAACTAAGATCATGCTATCTGGTCCCATCACTTCATGGCAAATAGATAGGGAAACAGTGGAAACAGTGTCAGACTTTATTTTGGGGGGCTTGAAAATCACTGCAGATAATGATTGCAGCCATGAAATTAAAGACGCTTACTCCTTGGAAGAAAAGTTATGACCAACCTAGAGAGCATATTAAAAAGCAGAGACATTGCTTTGTCAACAAAGGTCTGTCTAGTCAAGACTATGGTTTTTCCAGTAGTCATGTATGGATGTGAGAGTTGGACTATAAAGAAAGCTGAGCACAGAAGAATTGATGCTTCTGAACTGTGGTGTTGGAGAAGACTCTTGAGAGTCCCTTGGACTGCAAGGAGACCCAACCAGTCCATCCTAAAGGAGATCAGTCCTAAGTGTTCATTGGAAGGACTGATGTTGAAGCTGAAACTCCAATATTTGGCCACCTGATTCAAAGAACTGACTCATTTGAAAAGATCCTGATGCTGAGAAAGATTGAGGGCAGAAGGAGAAGGGGACGACAGAGGATGAGATGGTTGGATGGTATCACTGATTCAACGGATGTGAGTTTGAGTAAATTCCGGGAGTTGGTGATGGACAGGGAGGCCTGGCGTGCTGTGGTTCATGGGGTCACAAAGTGTTGGACACGACTGAGCGACTAAACTGAACTGAACAAAGGTACAGTCATCAAGACAGTATGGTACTGGCACAAGACAGAAATATAGATTAGTGGAACAAAATAGAAAGTCCAGAGATAAATCCATGCACCTATGGACACCTTATCTTTGACAAAGGAGGCAAGAACATACAATGGAGAAAAGACAATCTCTTTAACAAGTGGTGCTGGGAAAACTGGTCAACCAACTCTAAAAAAACTAGAACACTTTCTAACACCATACACAAAAATAAACTCATGATGGATTAAAGATATAAATGTAAGACCAGAAACTGTAAAACTCCTAGAGGAAAACATAGGAAAAACACTCTCCCACACAAATCACAGCAGGATCCTCTATGACCCACCTCCCTGAGTAAAGGAAATAAAAGGAAAAGTAAACAAATGGGACCTAATTAAACTTAAAAGCTTTTACACAACAAGGAAATGATAAGCAAGGTGAAAAGACAGCCTTCAGAATGGGAGAAAATAATAGCAAATGAAGCAACTGACAAAGAATTAATCTCAAAAATATACAAGCAGCTCATGCAGTTCAATACCAGAAAAATAAAGGACCCAATCAAAAAATGGGCCAAAGAACTAAACAGACATTTTTCCAAAGAAGACATACAGATGGCTAACAAACACATAAAAAGATGCTCAACATCACTCATCATCAGAGAAATACAAATCAAAACCACAATGAGGTACCATCTCACATCAGTCAGAATGACTGCTGTCCAAAAGTCTACAAACAATAAATGCTAGAGAAGGTGTGGAGAAAAGGGAAACTTCTAACCCTGTTGGTGGGAATGCAAACTAGTACAGCCACTATGGAGAACAGTGTGGAGATTCCTTTAAAAACTGGAAATAGAACTGCCTTATGACCCAGCAATCCCACTGCTGGGCATACACACCAAGGAAACCAGAATTGAAAGAGACATATGTGCCCCAATGTTCATCACAGCACTGTTTACAATACCCAGGACATGGAAGTAACCTAGATGTCCATCAGCAGATGAATGGATAAGAAAGCTGTGGTACACATACACAATGGAATATTACTCAGCCATTAAAAATAATGCATTTGAATCAGTTCTAACTGGTGGATGAAACTGGAGCCTATTATACAGAGTGAAGTAAGTCAGACATAAAAACACCAATACAGTATATAAAGGCATATATATGGAACTTAGAAAGATGGTAATGATGACCCTATATGCAAGACAGCAAAAGATACACAGATATAAAGAACAGACTTTTGGACCCTGTGGGAGAAGGTGAGGGTCAGATGATTTAAGAGAATAGCAATGAAACATATATATTACTGTCTGTGAAACAGATCACCAGTTCAAGTTTGATGCATGAAACAGGGCACTCAAAGCTGGTTCACTGGGACAACCTGAGGGAGGGGTTGGGGAGGGAGGTGGGAGGGGGGTTCAGGATGAGGACACGTGTACACCCATGGCTGATTCATGTCAATGTATGGCAAAAACCACTACAATATTGTAAAATGATCAGCCTCCAATTAAAATAATAATTTTTTTAAAAAGCAAATTGTAGATACCAACACATCAATATCAGTAATTGCATTTACAGTAAATAGATTAAGATAAAACAAAATTGACACAGATGTTACTTGCATAATGCTCAACTTATATTATGAAAGCAAAGAAAGGTTGAAAGTAAAATGATGGAAAAAATGTACTAACTGTAAGAAAACTGGAATACCTATATCAATGTCCCAGAAAGTAGACTTTAAGCCAAGATATACTAATTGAATTAAAGAGGGAATTTTCATGATTATAATGAGATGCACCCTTAAAAAAGATATTATAGACAACAAAATTCAAAAAAGGTAACAGAACATAGCTTTGAAATATACTTGACAGATTGAAAAGAAGAAATAGACAAAATCACAATCAAAATTTGGGATTATTACTGTATTTTTTCAGTAGCATACAGACCAAACATACAAAAAAAAACAAAGAATACAGTAGACGTACAACAACATAATCAGCACATTTAACTAAGTAACATATAGAGCAATGTACCCAACAATGCAGGAGTTCACATTACTGTAAATGCACTAGGAACTTTTATCAAAATGACCATATAACAGGACAAAACCTTTCACTCTTTGAATTCATACAGAGTATTTACTCTGACCACAGTGGAATAGAATTAAGAATTAATAAGAAAATATTGTTAGTCATCCCTTTTTGGGGAAATTCAGCAACACCCTTCCAAAAAAAAACCCTGAATCTGGGAATAAATTTAAAACTTACAAAACATTGTGAAATAATGATAATAAAGATTGATAATAATGATAATAAACACAAAATAATAATATGATGATAAATTCTTCTAATGAAATCCAAGTAGTGCCTAAGGGAAATTTATACCCCAGATTTAGAGAAGAGGAAAGACTGAAAGTGAAAAAAATGTAAGCTCCCAATTAAGAAACTAGGAGATGAGAAAGTCTAAAGGATGTAGAATGTTGGGGTTAATTTAAAAAGGAATAAAAATTAATGGAAAAGAAAGTAAGCATAAGATAGGAAACATAGAAGAAAGCCCTTTAAACATGGCTCATTGAAAACTGATGAACACTGAGCAATGCTTAAGAAAAGCAAAGAGAAAATAAAGTTAACAAGTCCAAGAATGAAAAGGGACATCACTATGAATCATACAGATTTTTTGGTCATAGTTTTTGTGCTGTTGGTTGTTTGATTTTTGGCTGTGCTGTGGCTCGTAGTTCCCAGGTCAGGGTTGAATCTGGACCCATGACAGTGAAAGCCCAGAGATTTAATCCTGGGGTTGCATAGTTTTATTAATACAATTTATACATTTAACATGAATAAGTATATAGAAAGTGTCAATTTCTCCACAATCTTGCCAACACTTAAGTGTCTTAAAAAAAAAAAAAAAAAAAACAGTCATTCTGACATGCTGCTGCTGCTAAGTCGCTTCAGTCATGTCTGACTCTGTGCAACCCCATAGGCGGCAACCCACCAGGCTCCTCCGTCCCTGGAATTCTCCAGGCAAGACTACTGGAGTGAGTTGCCATTTCCTTCCCCACATCCTGACATGTGTGAGATATCTCTTTGTGGTTTTGATTACATTTCTCTGATGATTGACAATGTCAATCATTTTTTCTTATACCCATTGGCTATCTGTATATCTTTAGAGAAATGTCTATTCAAGCCCTTGGTCAATTTTTTAATTGAGTTATCAGGTTTTGGGTTCTTAATTCTTGAGTTGCAGGAGTTCCTTCATTTTTTGGAAATTAAAACCTTATATCATTTGTGCTAGCTTGCTTTTTCACTCTGTTGATGTTTCCTTTGGTTTGCAGAAGCTTCTCAGTTTGATATATCCCCACTTGTCTATTTTTGCTTTGTTGCCTGTACTTTTGATATCATATCCATGAAATCATGAAACAATGTGTTTTTATTTTGTGATGGGGCTAAGATATCATATATCTAAAATGTAATTCCTATCTGGTGATGATGTTACACCATCATACATAGTAAAATAAATTCAAATAAATAAATAAATTCAAAATAAGGTTTTGAATATTCTTTAATGAAACTGCAAAATTATTTTCAGGAAATAAAACTTAATTCAATGTTGCTTTGAGATGAAGAATGGCATTTGAAACATTGCATTAGAGGCAGAAGTGAAAAAAGTAAAACATTATGGATTTGACCACATAACCCCCCATACACATATACAACCTTAAAAATATATGCAAAAACTGGGGGAAATATTTACAAAAATAAGTAAGAAAAACAAGAAGTGTTGTTTGTTTATAGAGAGTTCCTATAAATAAATAAGAAGTTTTAAAACACTCCAGAGAAAAAATATTGATATATAAGATATCTTAAAACAGTAATATAGGAAAGAAGATAATATNGGAAAGAAGATAACTTTTTGTATATAGTGTTTATGTGGATAAAAAAATGATCAATGCTCTTATGTCAAGACTATGAAGAAAATAATACTCTTTTTTTAATTAATTATTTATTTGATTGTGCTGGGTCTCAGTTGCAGCATGCAAATTCTTACTTGTGGGATCTAGTTGTCTGACCAGGATTAGAACCCAGGTCTCCTGCATTGGGAGCACAAAGTCTTAGCCACTGGACCACCAAGGAAGTCCCCAAAATAATATTCTTTTAATTCCATTAATGTTGCTGAGAATATTGAAAACTAGTGTGCTGGACAATTAGGTAATACATATAGAGGGAGGCCTTTAAATTGGCTATCTTGAGGAAAAAATAATCACTTTTCTATTAAGTCAATGTAAATGTTCATAAGAACTTTATCACAGCATTGTATTTGAAAATATTAATGTACAATAAATAGGATTAGATAAATAAGTTATGATTCATGGGATGACTGAAATACTGGCAACCATACAAATGGCATAGAAGATATTTTAGTGAACAAAAAGAAATTTAAAATATATTATTTTGAAAGTAGATATAAAATGATATTGGAAGAAAAGCTATGACCAACCTAGAGAGCATATTAAAAAGCAGAGACGTTACTTTGCCAACAAAGGTCCATCTAGTCAAGGCTATGGTTTTTCCAGGAGTCATGTATGGATGTGAGAATTGGACTGTGAAGAAAGCTGAGTGCTGAAGAATTGATGCTTTTGAACTGTGGTGTTGGAGAAAACTCTTGAGAGTCCCTTGGACTGCAAGGAGATCCAACCAGTCCATCCTAAAGGAAATCAGTCCTGAATATTCATTGGAAGGACTGATGCTGAAGCTGAAGCTCCAATACTTTGGTCACATGATAAGAAAATCTGACTCATTTGAAAAGACCCTGATGCTGGGAAAGATTGAAGATGGGAGGAGAAGCAGATGACAGAGGACGAGATGGTTGGATGGCATCACTGACTCTATGGACATGAGTTTGAGTAAGCTCTGGGAGCTGGTGATGGACAGGGCAGCTTGGACTGCTGCAGTCCATGGGGTTGCAAAGATTCAGACATGACTGAGCAACTGAACCGAACTGACGATCCAGTCGAGTGTGAGAGTGTGTGTGTGTGTGTGTGTGTGTAGGGACTGAGATTTAATGCAGAGATTGTGTTCAGAAAGAATATAAAGGTAGCTGGTATAGCCTGCCTTGTACTTTAGAGACAAGTGCAAGCTCAGAAAATATTTAATGCTCTTTGGAATGATCACACCGAAGTTGACATTGACAAGTATATGGGGGCAAACTCATGTGAACTGAGTTCCTTAGTGTGTGAATATGTGCTTTAATAATATGATGCTACAGAGCATTCTCTCTGAGGAAACATGCTTGTCTGAGTGAACTGTGATTTCTCCTTAGCCTAATGAGAAATTCCTTCATTGTTCTTGTATCTGGAGAGGCCAAAGGGGAATCAGAGAACCAGTTTTATATTTCATTCAGAGAGTCTCCCTCTATTCTTAACAGCCTGCAAAGCCTGAAAAAAATGACAACCACCATTATATGTCCCAAACCCAAGCAACTGGAAGTTTCATTTTGCAGGGTTTTTTAAGATTTTTTACTTTTTTGATGTAGATCTATTACAATATTCCTGTTGTTATGTTCTGGCTTTTTTTTTTTTTTTTTTTTGGCTGTGAGGTATGTGAGATCTTAACTCCCCAACTGGGGATCGAACCTGCACCCCTTACATTGGAAGATGAAATCTTAACCCCTGGGAAAATGAAATCTTAACACCAGGGATGTCCACAGCTAGAAGTTGAAAGAAATAAGGGAATGAAGAGCAGAACTTCTTGCTCCTTTGGGGAGGAGTGAAGTTTCCCAAAGAAGAGAGACAGAGACTTCTGATGGGGTGGGGGGCGGGGCTTAAAATAAGGAGGGAATGTGGGATCAGGAAGGGATGGAGAGATGAGCTTTGCTAAAGCAGACAGGACCAAGGGCTAACCTGGAAAAGCTGGCTTTCCAGGCATGTGACTAGCTCATTCTGATTTCAGGAGCTCAAAGCAGGTGTCTTGGACTCTCCTGATTTAAGGGCACAGTGAAGACCAACTTTCATACAGTCTGTGGGAATGACAAGTGAGAATATTCACCCCGGACATTCACAAACACAGAGTTCTTGCTAAATATCTGACCCATTAAGATGTCACAGAACAAGCCTGTGCTCTCCACTGAGACAGGGAAAAACTGACCTGCCTCAGTGGGGAACATCATCAAGTCTCTAAGACTAAATCCCTCTTCTGCCTTCAATGCATCAGTCCATTGATGGCACCTGCATTTGGTGTTAGTTTTTTTCCTTTGCACAGCGGGGTTGAAGAACCACTGATCCAAGAGGTAGGAAGGGAAAACATTACAGGCAGGAAGACAGAGTCCTGCCGAATCCTATGCTAGGGAAAGACTACAGAAAAGCAGAAAAACGTCTGAGCTGTGAGTTGTTTGTGGGGAAGGAAAAGAAAATCAGAGTTTGAATGCAAATGCAGGGTTATCCAGAGGTGTGATTACAGTTTCTACTGAGAGGGCTTTCCTCATAGAAAGGAAGATTTACATATTTGCCCTCACCATACATACATACACACATATCATCACCACCATTACCACTGCTACCACCAAATCCAGCAGTCTGGCTTAGAGAGTGTGAGTTCTATGGAAAGTGAAGTGAAAGTGTTAGTCATTTAATCATGTCCAACTCTTTGCGACCCCCTGTAGCCCACCAGGTTCCTCTGTCCATGGAATTCTCCAGGCAAGAATACTGGAGTAGGTTGCCATTTCCTACTCCAGGGGATATTCCCATCACAGGGATCAAACTCAGGTTTCCTGCGCTGCGGGCAGATTCTTTACCATCTGTGCCACCAGGGAAGTTCTATGGACTCCTATCTAGAAAATCAACTTCCACTGGGCAGATCTATTTCTGTTCACACATTTAGCCTAAACATACTCTTCCAATTCATCTTTACCCATTCCCTTATCTCACATACACACACACACACACATGCACACATATATACATGTTGTTGTTTATTTATTAAGTCATGTCTGAATCATTGTGACCCCATGAACACCCACCAGGCTCCTCTATCCATGGTATTTCCTAGGCAAGAACACTAGAGTGAGTAGCCGTTCCCTTCTTTAGGGGATCTTACCCACCCAGGGATAGAACCTGCATCTCCTGCATTGGCAGGCAGATTCTTTATCACTGAGCTACCAGGAAGTCCACACATATGTACGCATACACTTAAAGCATACATACATAAACACACATGTGCGTGCACACACACATATGTCCACAGTCTAAAAGATCCAAAATACTGAACTGGTGGGGAGAGATGTAATATAAAGTATGGGAAGGACAGATCAGAGACCCAGACAGAGGTAGTCCCTCAGCCATGATCTATTAGAGGAAAACTGAGAAGTGGTCAGACATTTTCTGAGCTGTTAGGTGTACTTGGGGAGGGCTAAAAGCACAGAGTTAGGTCTGTGAATAGAATTTATATCTCTGCAGCGTATTACTGCTTAACTTGAAAAACTGAGCCCCAAGGGAGAAAAATCAGCACTCATTGTCACTAAGGATCACATTTGGTCAAAACCAAATGGTCAACAAATAGAAAGATATTGTCCTTACAGTCCCACAGATCATTCCCCTAGAATCTTATGGCTAATCCAGTGTGTCTGCTGAATTTAAGAACACTTACCTTGAGTACGCGATAGGATGCTAAAGAGCAGACAGACAAGTCCCTGGAGAAGGCAGTGTCCGTTCATGGTTCTCTGATCCTCTTGTCTTTGGGTAACAGCTTCAGTTTCCCCAAACTACATGAGGAGTCCTCTGGGCCCTTAATGGAGGCTCTTACAGCAGGAAGGGGTTCATATAATCCCATCCCCTGACACTGCCATCTTCCGAGCCAATAGAAACGCTTTTTAACATCTTCTCTGCCATCAGATGCTATATAAAAGGAAACTTTCTGAAGTTCAAACACCAATTAGATGCTGAATCTTGAATATCTCCTTATATGAGATGCAAGGTTATCTGACGTCAGGTGTCATTCTGTCCGTTAAGCTGATGCAGAAAAGCTATGTTAATATATATATACATATGTGTGTGTGTGTGTGTGTGTGTGTGTGGCTTTCTTTTTCTCCATGCCAGGTATCTGGTTCAATGGCTGGTTCAGCTCAGCTGGTGGGATCAGCCAGAAACACTTTCTGGGTCAGTTCTACCTCCTCTACCTCCTCATGAACCCTGGGAAAAATGAGTTTTGTTTCATTGGGCAGAGGTCTACAGTGTCAAGTGACTGACATATTGTGGCTGCAAAGAAACTAAGTAACTAATGGAGAGAACAAAAGGTCATGTGAGCACAAAATCGGGATAAGAAAGGTGAAAAATTCTTAAGTAAATGGAAAAAAAAGGTGAGATGAACATCAAGGGGACCAGCTTACTGGCTTCATAGGGTGAGTCTTCCCCCGCTTCCATTTCTCCTTGGTGAGTGGAAGCCTTGTAAAGATCCAGGGCTCCAGAGACTCCTCCTGAGCAGGCCTGCCCTTTTCCTGAAAACCAGTATGCCTTTCCTATTCTCCATCGAAAGGATAGTCTTCTCTTCTCTGCATTGAATCAGTTGTGACCTCATTTCATCCTAAAGAATCAACTTCAGCCCCCAGTTTCCCCAAAAGGCCTGCTTACAACTATCTTCTTGGAGCCTGACAAAGCTTGCCCTGCTCCTAAGACAAAATTTCTTCAATAAATGTAGGGCTATTTTTCTTCTTGATTTTGTTTTGATATTGTGTTTTTTTAAGAAATTTATCCACTTTATCTAAACTGTTAAGTTTATTAGCATATAATTTTTCATAGTATATTTTCATTATCATTATAAGGTCTGTTGTATCTGAATGATTACTTTCACTTTTGATATTGATCTTTTGTTTCCTTTTAAAAAATTATTTTTCCTATGATTTGGTCAATGTTACTAATTTTTGAAAACCCAACTTTTACTTTGCTAATGTTTGCTTTTATTTTTCTAGACATTTAGCTTATTTTTTTATTTCTTTCTGCTTGTTTTGGTTTCAGTTTGCTTAACCATGGTGCTGGAGAGGACTCCTAACAGTTCCTTGGACTGCAAGATCAAACTAGTCAATCCTAAAGGAAATCAACCCTGAATATCCATTGGAAGGACTGATGCTGAAGCTGAAACTCCAGTACTTTGGCCACCTGATGCAAAGAGCTGATCATTGGAAAAGACCCTGATGCTGGGAAAGATTGAAGGCAGAATGAGAAGGGTGCGACAGAGGATGAGATGGTTGGATGGCATCACCAACTCGATGGACATGAGTTTGAGCAAGCTCCGGAGATGGTGATGGACAGGGAAGCCTGGTGTGCTGCAGTCCATGGGGTTGTAAAGAGCCGGACACGACTGAGTGACTGAAGAACAACAGCTTCCTGAAGTTAACCATTAATATTTTAATCTTTTCTTATTTCTTTTTTTGGGCAGTGCCATGCAGCATACGGGGTTTTGGTTCCCCTACCAGGGCTCAAATTCATGTCTTCTGCAGTGAAAGCACGGGGTCTTAACCACTGGACAGCCATGGAAGTCATTCTTTTCTTATTTTCAATATAGGTATTTAAAACTAGGCAATTTCCTCTAAGCAAAGCTTTAGCAGCCTCTCACAATTTTTAATATATTTTCTTTTCACTATCACTTAATTCAAGATATTTCCTAAAAATGCTTGTGATATATTCTCTACTTTTGGATAATTTCTTAAAGTATTTTAGAATTTCCTACTATTTATGGAATTTCTAAGTATATAATTTTTTAAACTTGTTTCTTATTGATCAAAATTGCAAGAAGTAGCAAGCATTGGTGAGGCTGTGGAGAAAAGACAACCCTCATACATTGTTGGTGGGATTGTAAATTGGTGCAGCCACTATGGAAAACAGAATGAAGATTCTTCAGAATTTGCTATACTGTCAGAGTGATGGAAATGCCTGTTGACCTGGTAACTGAAACCAGCTTGGACATGATACTCTGCAAAGATGAGACTTCCTTTCCACGGCAAAATACATATACCCTAAATCAATCACGCAAATCAATTATCATTGTATGGTTACCCATGATATACCCAACAGTAAGAATACACAGATCCAAGAATCAGTGGAAATTGGAATGATTATGCTTTTATTCTCAAGGTCCACTTGAGGAAGTTGGGCTTCCCATATTCCAAGTCTAGGCTTTATGGATTTAGCTCTGGTTCACAGAAGGAAAAGTGATTTCACCAGGGGACACACACAGTAAGTGTCACCTCAAACTTTAAGCCATGACTGCTTCCCAGTCATCCTAGGATCTTCATAGCAAATTATCAACAAGCAAGTAAACAGTAAGCTCTTTTCAACGCTAGAATACCCTAAGCATCAGAAGGAGAATTGCTGCATAACAGATGTAGGCAAAAACCCATTTGAAACCCAGGCAATCTATTTGGGATCTCTTGGCACTCCCTTGCTCCATTTTGATAATAAATATGAGTGCACCAGCCACAGCCTGAGAAGTGTATAGTGGCCAGGGTTTCAGACCTCCCAGGGTGAGGGTGTGGACCACTCC
This sequence comes from Redunca redunca, assembly GCA_006410935.1. Classification (NCBI taxonomy): domain Eukaryota; kingdom Metazoa; phylum Chordata; class Mammalia; order Artiodactyla; family Bovidae; genus Redunca; species Redunca redunca. The sequence goes on from SJYQ01002433.1 coordinate 135,523, forward strand.
ACCAAGTAAGCTGCCTAGACCATCAGAGGTGCTAATAGATAGTGAAGGAAATCTAGAATGTGGTAAATGAGGGAAATGATGATTTATAGCTGTGGACGCAACACCCAACTGCAGTGGTGGGGTCTGTAGCTTGTCTTAACTAACCTTCCTCTTGCAAGTTACCCTGGAAAAAGAAGAAGCATATAAAAATCCAACAAGAATAAACTCTCAAAATTTAATGTAAAATCTGTACTTAACTTGGGCTTCCCAGGCGGTGCAGTGGTAAAGAACCACCTGCCAATGCAGGAGATGCAGGTTGGACCTCTGGGTTGGGAAGATCCCCCGGAGGAAATGACAACCCACTCCAGTATTCTTGCTTGGGAAACTCCATGGACAGAGGAGCCTGGCAGCCTACAGTCCAGGGAGTTGCAAAGAGTCAGATACTACTGAGTACACTCACACCACGTACTTAAGTTAAATAATGAAGTAAATGAATTAAAGGTACAAGAATGAATGAGCAATAGGAAAGGATGGATGCCATGGTATGACCCTCTGTCTGGCTGAAGTGTTTGCTTCCCAGGAGCTATGGGTGATGATGGCTGTTCCTTTCTTGGAGAGCATCTTCATCCAATGACTCTTTAGTACACAAATATATAAATTCAATCCCTTTCCCTCCACTTAGGACAAGTATAAAGGACCACTCCAGCTCACCATGGGGTTAACTGAGCCCTTGTGTGACTGCAGGATAGTTCAACTTCTCCCTCTGTTCAATATGCCTCCTTTGGTTTCTGTGCCAGGGCAGAGAGTCCTCCCCATAGGCCAGCATTGTTACTGTAAGAAGACAACAAAGGAGAAAAGGATGCTGCAGTGAAGTGGAGTGGAGAGGCCTGAGCTCTGGCTTGAAACTCCGTACAGGAGAATTCATTTTGAAAGCTTGGAGAATGAGGTATGTACTGGGTTGAATAGTGCTCCTCCATCCCCATTCATGTCCAACCAGAACTTTTGAATGTGACCTTATTTAGAAATAGTGTCTTCATAGATGTAACCACAAAGGAGATCAAGCCAGTCAATCCTAAAGGAAATCAACCTTGAATATTCATTAGAATGTCTGATGCTGAAGCTCCAGTACTTTGACCACCTGATTCAAAGAGCCAACTCATTGGAAAAGACCCTGATATTGGGAAAGATTGAGGGCAAGAAGAGAAGGGGGTGACAGAGGATGAGATGGTTGATGGCATCATCGACTCAATGGACATGCATTTGAGCAAACTCCAGGAGATGGTGGACAGGGAAGCCTGGTGTGCTGTAGCCCATGGGGTCACAAAGAGTTAGAGACAACTTAGAGACTGAACAACAAGATGAAATCAAGTTCAGATGAGGTTTTACTGGATTAGTGTGGGTCTTAACCCAATGAATACTGTCCTTAAAATAAAAGGGACATTTAGACACAGACATAGAGAGAAGACACCATGTGAAAACAAGAGACACAAGAGAACATTCCATGTGATGATGGAGGCAGAGATTGAAGTGGAGCATCTGTAAACCAAGGAATGTCAAGGATTGTTGAAAAACACCAGAGACTGGAAGAGGCAAGGAAGAACCCTCCCCCAAAAGCTCCAGAAGTAGCACAACCCTGCTTACATCCTGACTTTGGTTTTCTAGCCTCCAAATCTGTGAGAAAATAAATTTGTTAAGAATTATTAATTTCTCATAGTAGCTTTAGGAAACAGGGTAGCAATGTAAGAAGTGTTTTGTTTGTTCTTCAAGAACTGTTTCAGGGGCTTCCCTGGTGTCTCAGTGGGAAGAATCCACCTTCCAATGCAGGAGACATGGGTTCCATCCCTGGTCTGGGAAGATCCCACCTGCAATGGAGCAACTAAGCCCATGTGCCACAACTGCTGAGCCTGTGCTCTAGAGTCCGGGAGCTGCAACTACTGAAGCCTGAGCACCCTAGAGCCTGTGCTCTGCAACAAGCCACCTCAAAGAGAAGCCCGTACACCGCAAGGAAGAGTAGACACCGAACTCCACAACTAGAGAAATGCCCAAGCAGCAATGTAGACCCAGGACAGCCAAAATTAAAAAAAAAAAATTTTTTTTTTGACTAAGAAGTATTTCTGTGGACTGTAAATATTCTTACATTTACACTAGGTGGGACTATGGCCTGAACTGCTAGGTTTCTCCAGACACTTTTGGAGGGGCACCTAGAGTCTCCGAGGAATACGGGGTGAGGGAATCAGGGTGCATATCCTGGTGATGCTTGGACATTCTGAGGTTCTTTGATGTCCAGACCATAGGAAAAATTTGCCTGGTGGTATTTTAACAGATACAGTGTTCCATTCCTTCTGTCTTATGTGACAGGAGAGTTAGTTAAGATTTTTCTGGTGCACACATTTCAGAGGGGACTGAATGTGCCCTGAGGGGATATTCAGAAAGGGATCAAGAGTCTCTGCTTAGGGAAATTTTCCCTCCCTTGGTTTCACTTGGGGCAGAAAAGTTGGGGAAACAGATCCCTCGTCAGATACATGGATGCCTCCCTCTCCCTTTGAGGATGTTCTTATCCTGAAGAGGAGTGCCCTGAACTTTCTCTCTCTCTCTCTCTCTCTGTTCTGATATAGGCAAGCTCTCTCCCTGGAAAGGGACTGGATGTGATGCTTCTGAACTATGAGTCTGTGGCTATCACAAAGCATCCTGATATTCCTTAGCATTCTCTCATTTTAAAAATCTTTTATTGGATATAGTTGCTTTACTCTGCTGTACAGCAAAGTGAACCAGCCATCAGTTCAGTCATTCAGTCGTGTCCGACTCTTTGCGACCCCATTAATTGCAGCACGCCAGGCCTCCCTGTCCATCACCAACTCCCAGAGTTCACCCAAACTCATGTCCATCGAGTCGGTGATGCCATCCAGCCATCTCATCCTCTGTTGTCCCCTTCTCCTCCTGCCTCCAATCCCTCCCAGCATCAGACTCTTTTCCAATGAGTCAACTCTCTGCATGAGGTGGCCAAAGTACTGGAGTTTCAGCTTTAGCATCATTCCTTCCAATGAACACCCAGGACTGATCTCCTTTAGAATGGACTGGTTGGATCTCCTTGCAGTCCAAGGGACTCTCAAGAGTCTTCTCCAGCACCACAGCTCAAAAACATCACTTCAGTGCTCAGCTTTCTTCACAGTCCAACTCTCACGTCCATACATGACCACTGGAAAAACCATAGTCTTGACCTGACGGACCTTTGTTGGCAAAGTAATGTCTCTGCTTTTTAATATGCTGTCTAGGTTGGTCATAACTCTTCTTCCAAGGAGTAAGCATCTTTTAATTTCATGGCTGCAATCACCATCTGCAGTGATTTTGGAGCCCAAAAGAATAAAGACTGACACTGTTTCCACTATTTTCCCATCTATTTCCCATGAAGTGATGGGATCAGAGGCAATGATCTTCGTTTTCTGAATGTTGAGCTTTAAGCCAACTTTTTCACTCTCCTCTTTCACTTTCATCAAGAGGCTTTTTGGTTCCTCTTCACTTTCTGCCATAAGGGTGGTGTCATCTGCATATCTGAGGTGATTGATATTTCTCCCGGCAATCTTGGTTCCAGCTGTGCTTCTTCCAGCCCAGCACTGGCGTATACATATATCCCCTCCATCTTGGATTTCCTTCCCATTTAGGTCAGCACAGAGAGCTGAATACTATCTGCTGTGCTACACAGCAGGTTCTCATTAGTTATCTGTTTGCCACACTGTTTACAACAGCCAGGACATGGAAGAAACCTAAATGTCCATCAACAGAGAAATGGATAAAGAAGATGTGGCACATATATACAATGGAATATTACTCAGCCATGAAAAGGAATGAAACTGTGCCATTTGCAGAGACACGGATGGACAGAGAGTGTCACACAGAGTGAAGTAAATTGGAAAGAAAAAAACGGATATCATATATTAATACACATACATTGAATCTAGAAAAATGGTGCAGATAAACCTATTTGCAAAGCAGAAATAGAGACCAATATAGAGAACAAATATGAACACCAAGGAGGGAAAGGGGGATGGGATGAATTGGCTGGATTGGAACTGACGTCCTCAGTATTCTCTTGTGTATCTCCTCAGAATAGTATAGGATGGGGCTGAGATCCCCAGAGGACAGAGCCTGGGTCAGTCTCTACCAGGCTCTCACAATCTCCCATTGTGTCTGAAGCTGTGACTTCATCACCCTGAGCACTCAGCAGGTAGCAGTGAGGGGCAGGATTCTCCCATATCCCTTCCCACCCTGAGAACATGTTTTTTTTAGGGAACCACTCAAGCTCCCACCCTGGCCCTGGGATCTTCTTCGTGACAGGCATCCTTGGTTGCATCTTGGGACCCTGCATGTTCCTTTTTTTCGTTTTCCTGGTGGTTCAAAAGTGCAGACAGAAAGTAAAGTGCGAAGGTAGGCTCTAAAATGGAGACGATGATGAGGAGAGCTTGTGGGCGGTGGGTGAGAAGGGAAACACTGTGATGTGGGACACTGAATCTGCTTCTTGTTCTCGTTACATTTTCTGGGAAATGATATTTGTGTTTCTCTGGACTCAGCCTCAGTGAACTTCAGCTAGGCATGCCAAGGAAGCATGATGTTGTACATCACAGCAGTAAGTTTAGTATCAAGTACAGGGACAGAGGTTGGGACTGGGCCAGGAATTCTGGGTGTGCCCTTAAGACATGAGGTTAATGGCTCTGATGAGGTGAGTGCAGTCCCAGAGATGTCAAAGGTAGGTGTTTCAAGATGTGAATTTCTGGCTCAGAATCTTTGTATCAATCTTGTCCTCATGTAAATATTATCTATGGGAGGCTGCCTGTGAGCACACCAGTGAGCCTGAGCTTGGGGAGGAAAGACAGAACAGATGGAGTCAGGTAGAAAAGGCCCTCGTGTATTCTTCTAGGCATAAACTATCATCTGAGGTGATTCATAGCATCACGTGTGGTCATGGCATCCACATACAAGATTCCTGTGTCCCAGTTTGGACCTATAGCTCTCTCCATGCTCTGAAGATACCACCAGTTATCTCCCATCCCCAGTGAATACTGCCTTCTCTCTGGGGTGAAAATAAGTTAAGCCTGGGGTTCTATTCTGACCCCTTATCTAGTTTTTACACTCGTGGATTTTTCTTTTCATGTCTATTCTTGGATTATTTCTTACCTGTTCGATGATTCTGTGGCAGAGCTGCCGAGGAATGAAAACAAAGTTGATTCTGGACTTGTCCTACACACGGCAGGGCTTTCTGCTCTTGAAAATGGGGATTAGGTTAGGAAAGTCTTGTGTGGGAGAGATGCTGAAAAGAGTTTCGGGAGATGGCAACCTCAGTTCTCTAGGGGGAGGGTCTGTCTTCCTGAGGACCATGCTCTGAGGAAAGGAATGACCATTTCTCCAACAGGTTTAAACTCTTCTCTTTTTTTTTTTTTTTGACACCTCAGTAACTGTTTCATGACCTCAGAGAGGAAGAAATAGACTGAGTTCTCTGTCTGTATAGCTGCTTTAAGAGTTTCCAATATGTTGGGACTTCCCTGGAGATCCAGTGCTTAAGATTTCGCTTTTCAATGCAGGGAGTGTAGTTCTGATTCCTGATTGGGTAGCTAAGATCCCACGTGCCTTGCAGCCAGAAAGCCAAACCATGAAACAGAAGCCATATTGTAACAAATTCATTAAAGGCTTTAAAAATGGTCCACATTAAAAAAAAAAATCTTTAAAAAAATAATTTCTGATATGTGGACATGTATGGATAATGTGAATGCATTTCCCAAACCAAGATGTCTGGTTTGATAAAACATAAAAGTTCAGAGCAAGAGAGAATTGAAAAACATTATTGAAAGATATTGCATTTGGGGAACATTTTGATGTTTTATGGGGAAAATGCTAACAGGATTTTGAAGCTGATATATCCACCAGTTATCCAGAATGCTTTTAATTGTAGATTCTGGGATTATCAATTCTTGAAGAGATCATAAGGATTGTATAGTCAAACACTACTCCACAAATAAAGTAACAAAGTAGATAATGTGTGACTTTTTCAAGGTTACATAAGTCACTATTAGATCCAGGATGACGCTATCCTGATTCCTAGGGATGGGTTCACTCCACCTACATTTGTTGTTCAGTCACTAAGTCATGTCTGACTCCATGTGACCCCTTGGACTATAGCCCACCAGGCTCCTCTGTCCTCCAGTGTCTCCTGGAGTTCTCTCAAACTCATCTCCATCAAGTTGGTGATACTATCTAACCATCACATCTTCTGCTGCACGTGTGAGTGCTTAGTTGCTTCAGTCGTGTCTGACTCTCTGAACCCCATAGACTGTAGCCCCCCAGGCTTCTCTGTCCATGAGAATCATCCCAGGCAAGAATACTGGAATGGGTTGCCATGCCCTGCTCCAGGGGATCTTCCCAACCCAGGGGTCGAATCCAGGTCTTCCACATTGCAGGCAGATTCTTTACCATCTGAGTCATCAGGGAAGCCTCATCATCTGCTCCGCCCTTCTCCTTTGCCTTCAATCTTTTCCGTCATCAGAGTCTTTTCCAATGAGTCAGCTCTACACATCAGGTGGCAAAAGTGGAGCTTCAGTTTCAGCATCAGTTCTTCCAATGAATATTCAGGGTTGATTTCCTTTAGAATTGATCGGTTTGATCTCCTGGTAGTCCCAGGGACTCTCAAGACCCCACTTGCATGCTTTCCACCAAAGATTCTTGACTGCTATTCAAGGACAGAAGAGAAGTGGTCTAAAATTCAATGACAAAAGTAAAGGGCTTCTATGCCTGAAATTTTTCCTGAGATCTATTTATGTGAAATGGATGAGATGACCAGCCCAGTGTCCACCTTTATGTGATCTCTGCAATGGCACAGGCTGCCACATTAGGAATGACCTTGCACTTGGTTTATCACTTTCCTGTGGCCATCTTGAAATGTTTAATAGTTTTTGTATAAGGAGGTCTGCATTTTGGATAATAAGGTCCCCAAAATTCTATTTCCCAGAAAATATTCCCTGAGAATCAAGTAAAAGAGAAGTCTGATCTCTTATAGTTATAGTCTTACTTCCTGGGAAGATGTGCTTGAATCCTTAAAAGCCAATCCTTCCTAGAAAGACAAAATTTGAGTGAGCCCATATTCAGTTGTTTCTGTGTATTGCTAGGAAGGATGGAATTAAATCAGATTTCACAGTGGGTACCTTCCTGCAGTTACAACTAGGCATGTATTTTTTGATGCTATGATCTTATTTTCTTAATCACAACAATCTCATGAATTATCAAAAGATTTAGGTGGTTAATCCAAGATGTGACAAAGTGAGAAATACAGTTAAAATGGCAAAACGTTGATATTAAGATGTATTTTGATACTCTATAGCTGCTAAAATGTCAAGATTACTCTGATAACTGTGTTTTCATGGGGGTGGTTTGGATGAAAGGTGAGAATCCCTTCATCTTTCTTTAAGACCCATGGTAGGACTAATTTCACAATTTTCAGATTCCAATGCAAAGTGAAAGTGTGGATTTCCATGTTCAAAACTTATTAAGACATTGAAGTTGGTGACAGTAGAGCTTTCAACCAAGCCCAGGACCCTTCTGAGTGTAGGCTGCATGATTGTGAGTTTGCCCAGATCCACAGAATTTCAGAGCTGGAAGGCCCAATAAACCGTCTTTACCATAACAGTGTGAGGGTGGTGGGGTTCCTTGGGAGGAGAAAAACTGTGGAAGCTGAAGCAGCTTTAGCCATTGAAGACTTTCAGAAAAGGCTGGGGTTATCCTTGTAGACACTTGGGAAGTTGGGATCTGGTCCCTAAGTGTCCTCATGGGATAGATAATAACGGAATTGTACCTTCTTCTTACCAGTTTCTCAGATTTAGTACTGAGAAAAGTCGAATGTTCAAAATTCCTTTCAGGTCCCTACCATCAAAATTCCTTTCAGGTCCCTACCATCTGTATAGACTGAAAATTAGAGTTCACAGAAGTTTTTAAGTCTCTGTTACAGATACTTCTTGGACATGGTCTGAGACCAACAGTCTGTATCTAAAATGCTTTTCCTGATGTGTTTTCTATCATGCAGAAATGATCTCAATCTGAGTCACCAGGAATGCTGTGTGTTCACTTTGTCCTCCATTCTGATCCCTCTAGAGGGCTCTGTTTCATCTGAGTTGTAAACATAACCAGGCCCTAAATTTGCTATTGCAGGCTGGTTTTCACGTTCCTCAAAGAAAGAAGATCTGGGAGAGGAGAAACTCCTAACCGAAGAGTGTGAGTTTGGAAATGAGGATGCTGCACTTGGAAGCAGTGGAATTCCATTTGAAGAACAGATATGTGTCTATTGAAACTCCTGTTACATTTTGGTCCAAACTAGAGGTACAGAAAATATCACTTCATATGTCAAAAAAAGGCTGACACTGACTTGTGTCCCATTTTTACATACATTGTCCAACAATAAATACTTTGGTCCTTTCATATCAGTTCCATTATTGAGAAATTTTTGTGAACATCTAGAGACTTTAACACAAAGAGCTTTTACAATATTCACCCTCTCGCCACTTTCCTCCAAATATATATTTTCTTCTCTGGAGTTAAGCCCGAGGTGAGTGATCCATGGTCAGACTGAGAGAGATGCTAAATACAGAGCCAGAGTCAGGGTTCTTCTTCTCCCAAGATGACCTCATAGTAACAGCACTTGAATATTCCAGAAAAGCTCTACCCTAATTACATCATTTCTTTTTACATAAGTTGGGTCCCCTCCCCACATAGACTCTGGAAAATTTATTTCATGGAGGTAGACGTAGGTTTGGAAGAATCTTCTTAGTAAAACTAAATCTAAAAACTTCTCAGAAGCATAATTGAAATAGGAAAGTACAAAAGTCATTTAGAAGTAGAATGTTTTTATGTTAACTTTGTAATTTTGGTTGTGAAGATTCTTAGGCTTCAGCTTTATTTTTCAAACACAATTTTGTCTTTTTATGATTGAGTTACTAAGTATAGGACATAATGTGTGCTACTTGGTTAATTTAAATGAAGAATATTTCTTTTTTGGCATTTTTAAAATTTATTTTTAATTGGTTAATTGCTATACAAGACAGCATATTAAAAACCAGAGACATTACTTTGTCCATAAAAGTCTGTCTAGTCAAGGCTATGGTTTTTCCAGTGGTCATGTATGGATGTGAGAGTTGGACTATAAAAAAAGCTGAGCTCAGAAGAATTGATGCTTTTGAACTGTGGTGTTAGAAAAGACGCTAGAGAGTCCCTTGGACTGTAAGGAGATCCATTCCAAAGGAGATCAGTCCTGGGTGTTCATTGGAAGGACTGATGTTGAAGCTGAAACTCCAATACTTTGGCCACCTGATGCGAAGAGCTGACTCATTTGAAAAGACCCCGATGCTGGGAAAGATTGAGGGCAGGAGGAGAGGGGGACAACAGAGGATGAGATGATCGGATGGCATCACTGACTCAATGGACATGGGTTTGGGTGATGGACAGGGAGGCCTGGCGTGCTGTGGTTCATGGGGTCACAAAGAGTAGGACACGACTGAGAGACTGAACTGAACTGAACTGTCCAATGTTGCGCTGGTTTCTGTGGTACAACAGTGTGAATCAGCTATATGTATACATATATCCCCTCCCTGTCAAGTCTTCCGCCCACCCCCTCCTCCCACCCCTCCAGGTCATCACAGAGCTGAGCTCCCTGTGCTATACAGCAGCTTCCCACTGTCTATCTGGTTTACACATGTAGTGTATTTATGTCAATTATACTCTCTCAACTCGTCCCACCCTCCCCATCCCTGCTGTGTTCACAAGTCCGTCCTGTACAGCTGCATTTCTATTCCTGCCCTGAATAGAGGTGCATCTGTACCATGTTTTTTAGATTCCACATGTATGTATTAATAAATGATTTAAATGAAGATTATTTCTCATGTCCTCAAGTATAGTGACCCTTTACAATGTAAATCAATTCAAGTTACCCCAGAGTATGGTTAGATTTTAGTTGGGAAAACAACTTTCAGTTCCTTGTTCTCACTTCCTCCAGCTAAAGAAAAAGATCAGAAATGACGAGTCTCTTTGTGGATAAGAAGAGAGCTGGAAGCTGGATTACCATCAGATTTAGTGATGATTCACTAGGAACTGGACCATTCTTATTCCCTCAGCATGTTATAGTCATAGTGAACATGGATAGTCTTTTCAGCTCGCAGCTCATATCCTAGAAGATACTGGTACATGATACTTTGGGAAATAGACTTGTTATAAGCAGCTGTACTCTCTCTATGGGATTCCCAGGTGGCACTAGGGGTAAAGAACCCATCTGCCAGTGCAGGAGACTTAAGATACGGGTTCAATCCCTGGGTCAGGAAGATTCCCTGGAGGAGGGCATGGCAAGCCACTCCAGTATCCTTGCCTGGAGAATCCCAAGGACAGAGGAGATTGATGGGCTACACAGTCCATGGGGTCGCAAAGAGTCGGACACAACTGAGTGACTAGTATTTTAGATTCAAGCTGTTGTTCAGTCACTCAGTCGTGTCTGACTCTTTGCGACCCCATGGACTACAGCATGCGAGACTTCCTCTCCTTCACTAACTCCCAGAGCTTGCTCAAACTCATGTCCATCAAGTCAGTGATGCCATCCAACCATCTCGTCCTCTGTCATCCCCTTCTCCTCCTGCTTTCAATCATTCCCAGCATCAGGGTCGGCTCTTCTCATTAGGAGGCCTAAGTATTGGAGCTTCAGCCTTAGCATCAGTCCCTCCAGCTAGGAGTACAGATAAGTCAAAGGATAAGTTCTTACAAGAAAAAAGTACTGGCTTTCATCCCCAAATTCCATTCTAATGTGTACTTATCAGTGGAAAGTGGAGAGAATAAGGTCCTTAATTTCTCACTTGCTGTAGAATATGTAATCCTATACAGAATAGGGTCAGACTTGCTCATCTTCTGAGCTTCCTGGAAAAATCATTAGAGTTCACACATCTGCTGAGGACAAATATACCATCTACATAAAACACGTTCAAGTTCTCAAGTCCTTTGACTAATAAGAAATAAAGTGATTTAAATCATTAGCTTTGTATACTGTACCTAATACTTCTTTAAAAAGAAAGAAAGAAAACCTTTTTGTACTGGGATATAGCCAATTAATAAATAATGCTGTGATAGTTTCAAGTGAACAGCGAAGGGACACAGCCATACATATATGTGTATCCATTCTCCCCCAAACTTTCCTCCCATTCAGGCTGCCACATAACATTGAGCAGAATTCCCCAGGATGTACAGCAAGCAGGTCCTTGTTGATTATCCATTTTTTAAAAAGCAGTGTTGTACTAGTATTTCCAATAGCACTTGAGTGTCTTTGGGCTATCATACTTCTAACCATGACTTCCTGAAAGTGTTTTTGTTAAAATCTAAATCTTTCTTTTTTCTTCTTTTTTTTCCTTCTATGCCTCCAATCTTCTCTCTTCCCCATTTCATATAGTGTGTAGACATTTTGCTTCTTTTTTCTCATCCAAAACATTGGTATGAAGAACTTATTTTAGAGTTCCCTGGTTGCCTAGTGGCTAGGATTCTGGACTTTCAATGCTGTGGCCCAGGTTCTATCTCTGGTTGAAAACTGAGATCCTGCAAGTCGTAAGGTGTGGCCAAAAAAGAATTTTAAAAAAGGAAGCTTACTTTATGTGGTCAACGTCTACTAAAGTTTAATGTTAAAGGAGGGAGAGTAGGGGACATAGCCTGGGGCAAAATGTAAATAAATAACAAATTTGACCTAATCTTAACATCCCAACATTGTTCTCCCCCATTCTCTCTGCTCTGGGGATTTCTCTTGATTTTTGTTTCCAGTTTTGTTTTGTTTTTTTTTTTGTTTGTTTTGCGCTAGTGGTAAAGAACCTGCCTGCCTGCCAGTGCATGAGACATAAAAGACATGGGTTAGATCCCGGAGTTGGGAAGATCCCCTGGAGGAGGGCATGGCAACCGACTCCAGCATTCTTGCCTGGAGAAGCCCATGGACAAAGGAGCCTGGGGGACTACAGTCCAATGGGTAGCAAAGAGCCGGACACTACTGAAGTGACTTAGCACCCTTACATAGTACACACTCTCTTTTACTGACTTTTCCTAATTTCTTTTTCTTACATGTTTTGAAATGCTTCCCAGAAGTGTTTTGAAAATTGACCTCCTGCCTCAGGTAAACAGAGGTACTGGGAAAGTTGACCCCAAAAGTCCTCCTTCCAACAAAGACGAAGAAGAATTATGTCCACTTCAGACTGTATACTTGATTCCTGGACAGGAGATCAGAGACTCGGTTTATCCTTTCAGCTGTCACTGTCTGGCCAGCTTTTGGTTCCCTGATTCTCATATTTAAGGTATCTTTGAACACAGTTTGATTCCACTAAATAGCATTTGCACATTCTGCCTATCTGGAGGTTAGGCCAGCTTTGTGCTTTGGTCTGGCAGGACTGTCTACCTTTCTGTAAAGGAAGCTGGCAGAATTTAGTTGATAGCATAGAAACGTATTAGTTAGGAGGTACACCCAGGAACCTTGTCCATGGAGCAGACTTGCTATAAGGAATGTACTTTCAATTATAGTATTTGGATATTGACACCAATGTACAAATAAATGGATAATAAAATACACACATAGAGTGTTAACTTTTACTATTACCAGGTTGCATACTGGTAAAAAATCCACCTGCCAGTGCAAGAGGTACAAGAGACACACGTTCGATCCCTGAGTTGGAAAGATCCCCTGCAAAAGGAAATGGCTACCCGCTCCAGTATCCTTGCCTGGGAAATCTCATGGACAGAAGAGCCTGGTAGGCTACAGTCTCTGGGGTTGCAGAGTCGTATGCTACTGAGTTCACACACATACTCTTACCCACAACCCACCTCCTTCTCCTGAATGCAAAAGCAACTGCTGTTCTTTCTTTTGATACAGCAAACTTTCCTTCCTGTTAAATACCACTGTGGTTATAGTCACACATTGGCCTAATGATGAACGGAAAAGCATCCTGCACCTTTAGTAATATCTGATTAACAGCAGTGTGAGAGGCCCTGCAGGTCTCTACTTGGCAGACATGTGTGGTGCACTCTCTGTGTGTCTATCATTGCTCTCAAAGAGCTACAGTATCTACAGAATCTCCTAAACTGGCAGCCTTACCATGGATCATTCATAGAGATAAATGGGTAATTATGATTTTATAAATTTGAACGCTACACCTTACTGATCATATTCCATTTAGTTTGGCTCAAAAAAAAGACACATGTGCATTGTGTCCTCAAATATTTCTTCTTCAGTGGCATCATTTCTTTTACAGGCCATTCCGGCCAAAATGTTCAACTAACAGAGGCTACTAACTTCCAAAATCAACTCTGATTTCCAAAATCAATTCTGGAGAAATGGCAGAGACTAATGGGAAATAAGTATCCAAAGAACTGACCACATCAGGGACTTCCCTGGTGGTCCAGTGGTTGAGAATCTGCCTTCCAATCAGGGGACAGAGGTTCAATCCCCTGTCAGGGAACTAAGATCCCATAAGCTGTGGAGGTAATTAAGCCTGGTGGCTGCAACTACTGAGCCCACACACCCACACTGCAACAAAGACTCAGTGAGCCAAAAAAAAAAAAGTAGCATCCCCTGTGTACACTGAACTCAGTCTGAACTGGTGAGTGGAGAGAGGAGGACCAGGCAGAGGCTGGTGGGTGGCTGTAGCATGGAAAGAAAGCTGTATGTGTAGACCAGAGGAAAGCTCTGATCTTACATTTCCCCCAATTCATTTTGTCACTTGTTTTATAGCCACAGAAATCTGTAGTAGCAACTGAAGCTACTCACTGTGTCCATGATGAATATCGGGCAAGCACAAAAGTGCTACTCAGCTGGAAAGTTAAAATATACAATTAGGAAATAAGTAGGATGAACCTGGATGAAGAACAAGTGGGTAAGTTGGAATATCAATTTGAGTGATTTTCCAAGAAGACAAGAGAAAAAAAATGAAGAGGTAGAAAATAAAACAAAAATTGTAAGTGATCCAGAGGACAGGAGTAAAGCATCACCATATAGTTAAGGGGGGCTTCACAGTGGGCACCAGTGGTAAAGAACCTGCCTGCCAAGGCAGGAGACAAAGAGATGCAGGTTCAGTCCCTGAGTGGGGAAGATCCCCTGGAGGAGGGCATGGCAACCTACTCCAGTATTCTTTCCTGGAGAATCCTGTGGGCAGAGAGGCGTGGCAGGCTACAGTCCATGGGGCTACAAAGAGTCAGATGTGACTGAAGAGATGGCATACATACAAGGATTCCAGAAAAAATAAAAATAAAAAGACAAAAACATAAAACTNAAAAAAAAAAAAACATAAAACTAGAGAGAAGAAAGGAATTTGAAAAACTAATAGATATAAATTGTACAGAATTTTGAAAAATAAGTAAGGTCTCATTTTGAAAGGATTTGTAGATTACCAGTGAAATAAGGAAAATATTCACACCCACACTACATAGAAATTTTTTTAAATGGCAAAGTAAAATTTCCAGAAAAAAAACAGTACATCATCTGCCCAGAAGTAAGAATCGGATTGACTCTGAAGTTATCGGTAGCAACATCACATACAAGACAGTAAAGCAATATCTTTAAAAGGATAAGAACATTGAATCTGAAATTGTATGTACAGCTAAAAGTATCAGTCCTAACTAAGTGAGAGAGAAATATGTAAGTCCACAATTTTATCAAATACATACATGTATATAATTCTGCCATTAACAAAAGAAGAAACAGTGAAACTGAATTCAATAATAAATATAATGGAACTGAAATGCTTTTCAAAGATCAGTTTCCTCAACAAAACTTACAGGCTTAGATGGTTTTACTAGTACATTTCATCAAACTCTCAAACAGTAATTTTTATTTAAATTTTAAAAACAGAAGTACCAGAAAATAGAAGGAAAAACCCAGCTCCTTTATTTTTTTTAAATTTCATAACTTTAATTTGGGGAATTTTGCTGACCCGATCTTAATCAGCGCTGTGTTAATAATGGGCTTTGCTCAGTTCCTTGGATATAATTTCAATGTCATCACTGCTTGCTCATTTTTTTTAAATTTCTATTTTAAAAAAGCCTGAACAATATTAATTTTCTTTTTTATGGAGTTAACTTATGTAAAGCAAATTTCACAAATAATAAGTATATAACTAAAGAACTGATAGATAACTATAGCTGTACATTTATTTAGTAAAGAATATTTTCTATACCGGGGAAGACACTTCTTTGTCTACTTTTCCTGCCCACCACTATACTGACCTCTTTTCATCACTAATTTGTTTTTTCTGCAGTTGAGTCATTTGAACAGTGAAAATTTCTTTTGGCCTGCCTTTTCCTGCAAGATAAGTATGTCTGTGAAATTCAAATATGTTACTACATTTAGCAGTATTTTTTAATTGCTATTATTCTAATACAAGTCTCTATCAGAATTTATTAGTGTTTTCAATACTGAATTATTTTAGTTTTTGGCTATTATAAATAAATCTGATATGAGAGTTGTATAATAGGGAAGCAAAAAATGAGTTAATCTCTCTACCAAAACACATATATAAGTATATTCATGTCAGCCACTATTACTCAAAATGACGAAAGCTTTGTTTAGGAATATACTCAGAAGAAACAGCAGGGTTATAGGGTACAGTAGGTGTATAGTTTGCAAATCTCAGCAAGTGATTTTTTAAAGTGGCTTACAAATTTCTACACCTACTGGCATGCTATTGTTGGGCCGTTTATGTTCATTCTATTAGAAATATGTTTTCTTATAAATGTTAAGCTAATCTTCAACAAGGGTACTATGAACACTCAATTAGGAAGCAATTGTCTATTCAATAAATGGTCTTGGTGGGACTTCTCCGGTGGTCCAGTGGTTAATGCAGGGGTGCAGGTTCAATCCCTGGTCATGGAGCTAAGATCTCACATGCCTCTAGGCCAAAAAAATAAAACAAAAAGCAGAAGCAGCATTGCAATAAATTCAATAAATTTTTTTAAATGGTCCACATCAAAAAAAATCTTTTTAAAAATGGTGGTGGTAAAATGATATTCACAACCAAATGAATAGAACAAGATCCTTTTACTATACATCTATAAATTAACTAAAAATAGATTAAAGGCTCAAATATATGACCTGAAACTTGATGACTTTTATGACTAAAAATCATAAACTTTTTTTTAGACTTTTATGACTAAAAATCCTTGAGGAGAACATATATATATAAAATGATCATAGACTTTGGCCTTGACCTTATGCAATAAATAAATGTATTAAAAAGAAAAAAACTATATATATATATATATATATGTGTGTGTGTGTGTGTGTGTGTACCAAAGCATCATGTTGTACATCTTAAACTTACACAATGCCATATGTTAATTATGTCTCAACAAATTTTGGGGGGAAATTTCTGAAGAAAATAAAACATGATATTTTAGTGAGCCAATTTTTGGTTCTATTCCATTTTCCTATACAATTTCAGCATCTTTGTTCCTATATTGTTCTCCTTTAATTACTTATATTTATATTTTGAATCATTAAATAAAACATCAGATTAAAAACTCCTCTTTGTAAAAAGGATAAGGCAAATGCTATATTGGTTTTTAAAAAAGCCTCCTCATTTATGACAATTTAAATTGTCTTTTTCCTGATTTTTTCCTACACAAGGGGCTATAAACAGAATTTCTATGAGAAATGATGAAAAACTTCAGAGTTTTGCATGAGGAAAGAGCTTTATTGGGAGGAGAAAGCTGTGCTTGAGTCAATAAGTGATATTTTAGCCTAAATCGTTAATCTTTCTGTGTGAAGATGTCAACACAACATAACACAACCATGTAGACTTTATCCTGGTACAGTTCTTAGGAATTATGAGAGTGAAAAAACATGAACAAATGTTGTTTCAGATTTTAAACATAAATTATCTTGATAAGTTTTTTTTTAAAACTTAGGTTGGAGAATTTTAATATCTGATACTCAGCCAAAAATTAAGCCAATAAAGGCACAAAGGCACTTTGGTTTCCTGTTTACATGCCTCAGAATCAGGAAGTCGATATGACTTTCAATAGATAATTTCCTTTCAACTGTATTTGCTTGTTATTTTTTCTCTCTAATGTTTCATAAAGTACTCCCTGACTATCATAGTCCATAATGACCCTTGCCTTTTCTGTCTGGGTTTCATTTCCTCAGTTGGATGAGAAGCAGATTTTATTTTATCTTTTTTTAATTTAAATTATTTTAATTGGAGGCTAATTACTTTACAATATTGTATTGGTTTTGATTTTAGAACTCATTTTTCTTGTCCATTCCAACACTGGCCGCATATTTTGTTTTTGTATTCTTAGGTGGTTGATGTCTTTTCTGTTCTGGTTTAGAAATAAAGGGTTTGTGGACCTTCAGAGAAAACATACATTCATGGCAGATGGAGGTGAGGCGTGAAGACTCCTGGAGGTGGTATGTTACAGTCTTGGGAGCTGGCAAAGACTGAACCACATTAACATCTTGCCAGTGGGTCTGCACTGGTCGGTCACCCTAGAGAAGTCTGAGCTCAGACCAGGAATTGATGTCACTGTGTGTATGGGGGAGCAGTGGGAGGGGGCAGTGGTGGACAATGTTCCCTGTGGCAGGGAAAACCTGGCTTTTATTTGGTCTTTTAAGTTAGACATTATTCTGCTGAACAAGACTGGCTCTAGGGCTGCAAAGTCTAAAGAAATTAGTTTCTTCATCTTGTGACTGGATATGTCTCCAATGCTGTGAGAGGCACATTCTGAATATGAGTGATAAAAATCTACCTTCTCACTGGTCTGACCTGATCATCTAGTATTTTTGATTCACTGGAGTTGTGATGGAAGTGAAGCTCCCTAAGGTGGCCTGCTTCTTTCTAGCAGCTATGGGATGAGGCTTGGCCAATCCCCATGCATGTCTCCATCTCCCATTGTGCCTGAAGCTGTGATGTCATCACCTTCGTCGCCTAGGAGGCGAGAGAGCTGAGGCACAGGATTCCGTGTCCTCAGACCTCGATGGAGGAAGTTGTACCAGAGGCCAGTTTATCCCCAAATGGTGTCCCTTGGCTCTATGCCCTGTTTTCTATGCTCTTTGTCGTTTTTCTCTTTGTCATGTTTTCTCCCTTTTTACTTGAGATAGACCAACATGTAAAGAAATGTAAGTGCCACAGTGGGCTTTAGGGCACAGGAAAATTATAGTAAGAGAATGTGTGCATGGAGAGAGGAGAAGTTATATATTATAATGTAGGGAACATGAGGGGAAATATCTACTCTTCTCTAATCTCCAAGACCTCAATGACCCTGGGCTAAAGATCTTAGAATTACAATCTTCTATGGGTGGCTCAGATGGTAAAGCGTCTGTCTACAATGTGGGAGACCCAGGTTCGAGCCCTTGGTTGGGAAGATCCCCTGGAGAAGGAAATGGCAACCCAGTCCAGGACTATTGCCTGGAAAATCCCATGGACAGAGGAGCCTGGTAGACTACAGTCCACAGGGTTGCAAAGAGTCGGACATGACTGAGAGACTGCACTTTCATGTGATAGAAGTACTTGCAGAACTTGGGTCAGGATCAGGCTAAGCAGTCCATTCCTGATGTACCTGTGAAAGATGAGGAAGTATCTGGGGCCATGCCTGAGCTCACATAATGCCCAGGTTTAAGGATACAAGGAACTCTGTGGAACTGGGAATATATGACGGAATTTCCAGATGATCTTGTCTGACCCAGCATGCTTTGTCTTAGTCTTGCTCAAATGCAGGTTTACTCTGCACAAGATTGTCCATAAGGATAAAGAAAATGATGACATGAAGATAGACGATCTAGGAAGACCAGGTGAGAATCCTTTGCCCTTCACCTTTGGGTTCATATGGCCATAGGCTTGCGGTCTAGTTTCTCCCACGGTCCATGTGCTAGACAGCTGAGAACACCAAACTCAAATCTGGCCTCAGTGAGACAGCCGCCTCAAGTTCAAAATAAGCTTGTTATTTAGGAGTTCCTGTAGGTGAAAAGATTTCTCTTTTCTCATCTACATTTGGGATGTTCCTCATCTTATCAAGGTTCCCTCTCAAGTGACTCGGTGACTAAGCTACCTTTGTTTGTTTGTTTGTTTATGCTAGACAATGAAAAACCAAGTGCCTCATCTCCAGGCACTTCCTATAAAGTTGTCTTTGTGGTAATGATAAGTGATAAGATAGATCATAATACGAACACACTGGGGAGACTGAAAGTCCATTTTTCTGGGTGAAGTTCTGACCACCTGTTGACCATAAATCCTGCAGCTTGTGTATGTCAAATGACCTGCCTCTCCAGAAGAGGGTGGTTTCTGTTTATGGCCCCCTTGTGACATCACTGAGAGATGACATCCAGGATTCTTGGGTTCCCTGAATCCACCAATTCGCTCCCTCAATATTAATGTCACATGTCCTACAGATACTCTGGCCAAGTTTCCCTCACACAATATTTAAATGCCTAGCCTATAAAAGGCTATTGAGTTGCTTTGAGGTAAAATAAAGTAGATCACTGTTTTTAATTATCAACAACCAAAATGTCTATCCCAACACTGCCATTATGTAACTTGAGAATATATAATTAATTATCGTAGTTGGACATGTTTGGACTTCCCAGGTGGTGCAGTGGTAAAGAATCCACCTGCCAACGCAGAAGACACAGGAGAAGTGGGTTTGATCCTTGGGTTGGGAATCTCCCCTGAAGGAGGAAATGGCAACTCACTCCAGTAATTTTGCCTGGAAAATTCCACAGACAGATGAGCCTGGCAGGCTACAGTCCATGAGGTCCCAAAGAGTTAGACATGACTGAGCCATACTGAGCGTACACACAGTTGGAAAAATTAAAGTGAATTGCCCCAAACTTCACATGAAGTCACCGTAACACAGTCATCTGTACAAACGTCTTCACTTCCCTAATCCATGATCCACCTCACTACTGCCACTGTCCTTGAGACCCTTGTCTGCCCTTAGAGTCCAAAGTCAGCACACAAAATTCCCTAAGTGATGTCTAATGAGCAGCTTTTTCTGACAGGGTTCCTTTTCCATCGCTGAGTGAAGAAGTGTCTGTCTCATGGAGGGGTACAGGTTTGTCAGCTAAGGCTCTCTAAGGGACTGAGGAAAGTACAGTTATCTTTTCTGATGTTAGAAAATCTGAGTGGGCTTCTATCTCTCTCATACATCAAGTCTGCCCTTTTCAAGACATTTCTGTCATTTTTGTGTCCTCATAGAGGCTGGGTAGATCTTGTGTTCTGTGGTTACACCCTCCTTCCGCCTCCATTCTCAGTAACTGATGCATGCATGCTGTGCTTTTATGTGCTTTTATGACCATATTTCTCAGACCTGAATATTAGTTTCATGGACTATCCAATCGATTTTTTGCATCAGTTCTGCATGGAAAATCGGTGAGATGCCACAATGTGAACATTTTTGTGACATTTCTTACCTTATGATAACCATTGCCCCTACTATACTAGGTCGACCTCCCTTACAAATATATAGTTTCTTGGATTAGATGGGGCAGAAATTAATGCAGATTTCTTTACTGCTGCTGCTGCTGCTAAGTCACTTCAGTTGTGTCCAACTGTGCGACCCCATAGACGGCAGCCCACCAGGCTCCCCCGTCCCTGGGATTCTCCAGGCAAGAACACTGAAGTGGGTTGCCATTTCCTTCTCCAATGCATGAAAGTGAAAAGTGAAAGGGAAGTCGCTCAGTCATGTCCAACTCTTCTCGACCTTATGGACTGCAGCCCACTGGGCTCCTCTGTCCCTGGGATTTTCCAGGCAAGAGTACTGGAGTGGATTGCCATTGCCTTCTCCAGCAGATTTGTTTAGAGGCTCATAGAACCTTATGAGAACTGAAGTAGCAAATATCAGCTATGATGTCTTTTTTTTTTTTTTTGACATTTTTAATGTAATTTATTTGAAATGCTTCCAGAAAAGTTTAAGGCCATTATACAAAAACATTCATTTCATGAAAACATTCATTGACTTTCTTCTCATAGGCCAGTCCTTGACAGATCTCTTTTCTCAACATGCTGCCCAAAGTGGCCGATGGCTCCTTCAAAGAATGATTCATTCTTTTCTTCACCATCAAGCAACTATTCTTGGCTTTTCTCTGCTTTTGTCTGCAGCAGATTCAGTCAGTCAGTTGGTAAATCAATATCAACTTAAGAAACAAAGTAGTTTTAAATAAACTTGTAATAGAAAAAAAATTCACTAAGTTTAAAATCTATAAATACAGAAATATGTTTTACAGGGTAAAATTGATGACTTCTTTTATTTTTGAAAAATAAGTACTATACCTTGTTTTTACATTGATAAATCTCGTCACACAGCTTTCTGAATGCACATGATAGGTGTACATAATAAAATGACAACATAGTATTTACTGCTCTCCTTTGTGTAAACTTGAAAGACACAGATTAAAAAAAAAAAAACTTTTTGGCAATAATTTAGAATAACTGCTACTAGTGCTGGTGTGGGTACAATTTTGCACAAGTCATCTTTAACATTTACACTCACACAGAGCTTTTCTGTGTATTCAGTTAACTTTTTTTCAAAGGTCTGCAGCTCACCCTACATTGTAAATCAAGGCTGGACAAAAAGGTTGCTCATTTGACCAACTGATGCTGATTGATGACACAGTTAATTAAGTCAGCCTCTGGAGAATGTAATTATGATTCTGATCCCAGCACAAAGCCAGTGATGGCAAATGATGACTCGAAAGTGGAGCAGGAAAAACCCAGGCTCTGATCTTTCCCGGGACACTGGACTTTGCTTTTCTATTTTAATGCTTCCGACACAAGGTCATGATGGAGGACTTCTTCCAAATTCTTCTTCTCACATGTTTCTGTAAACAGAGTCACTGACGCAGCCACAGCTGCTCCGTCATCTGTTCATTCATGCTCTAAAATACGAGTGGGCTGAGGCAGAGGAAACAAAGTGAGGAGGGCCTTTCTGCTATTCCTGCCAGGTTTTCCCAGGCCCAGTGAGTTCTGTTCTGGTGTTTTAGGCTAGACATGCCTAAGGCCAGCCAGCATCTATGGCAGAAACCTCCTGAAACAATATACACTTCAGTTCAAGATTCAGAGCTGACAGCAGCTTTTGTGCTGATCCTTTTAAGGTCAGACTCTATTTCAAGTCCTAGTAAATTATTGCATCAGATTTGTACTGGATGAAATTGTAAGGTCAAGAGAGTGCTTCTTCCTTTGTGAAATTAAACCTTCAGAATCCCCAGGGATGCTTTCCTGCTTTTTGGTTGGATGATATCGGACCGATTTAACTTGAAACAATGATCTTTCCCGGTTTCCTTCAAACACCATAACGATTACACAGGTAACTTCCTCATGCCCTGTTTGCAAGGCCCTTGAAAAGTAATCTATATGAAACAGCAGATTAGAGGTTATTTTCTATTTTTAAAATCCAGCAGGATCAGCAAAAATATTGATAACTTGTTCAAGTACATATCCACCCATCCAGACACTTGGGAAAAACAATACAGGGTAACAGTTGCCACAGATTCCAGCTGACACAAGTTGGCAGTTACAGTACTAGAGACAAAAAAGTACAGACAGAAGAGACTGGGTCAACACGGTCACAAAAGTGTGAAAAAGTGCTTCTCCAAGCCATTCCACATGTGGAATGCAAATACTGTACAGGTAAGACACAGAGCGACTTCCAGGAAGCACACGCTTCTGTCAGACGTTGCTTTCAACATGCCTGCTGTTCCCACAGGAAGAGTCTGTCTGTTCCATGCGCTCACAGTCGAGGCTGACCTCACTCGTGTCCATGCTACAATCCAGTTCACTGTCTGATTGGTCCATCTGCTCAAGTTTTGTTTCTCCCCGTGGATCCCTGCTCCTGGTGGCGGGATCTAGGAATGGTCCCTCAGAATCAAGGACCGCAGCCTGCCCCGTGGCACACAGAACTGTTTGTTTGGCTTGGCGAATACAGTTGAGCCACTGCTGTTTGTTGAATGTGTCACTGGCTTGTAATGAGTGAGTCTGACTTTGGGATCCATTTTTGAAACTCACTCTGAAGAAGTTGTTAATTCTCTCATTGTTGCTGAACGCCCCACACAGGGAGCCGCCCAGCCTCACTTCCCCATCCTGCAAGTCTTCCCACAGGAGGTCGTTCATGGGGATAGGCTGCCGGTACAGCTGGTAGCCGAGCTACTCATTGTGGGTAACAGTGCGGGTGATAACAAGCACTTCTTGGAAGAGGAAGACATGTAGTTTCACGCCCCAGTTGTTCTTCAGTTCACCATGACAACACAGCACCTTTGGGCTGTCAATTAGGGAGTCTTTCTGGCCTTCCTCCAAGTAAAGAAGTCGCTCTTTATAATAGCGGCATTCAGATTCTCCACTCTTGGTGTTGATTTCCGCCACAATTCCCTGAATGATGTTTATAGCTTCTTCCAGGTGCTGCTGATCTGGATTATCATTTGGTGTGTGTTTCAAGATTTCTCGAAGAAGCAGAGAGTATTTCACCAGACGGCTTCCTGGAATATCCAGGAAATTCCAGAGATCTAGTTTTCGGCTAAAGGGAGATTCTAAACATGGCTGCAGGAAATCTTGGACTTGGTGATCTTGTTTTTTTTTTTTTTTTTTTCTTGTGGTCCAGCAGAGCTTTGGCAGCTATTTGATTGCTGCAGTAGCTGTTGTAGGAGCTGAGACAAGGCAGCCAGCCCACGAAGATGGGACCGACGTGCTCAGTTGAGCCATCAGGCTTGCAGACATTTCAAAGCTGACTAAGGAGGTCTTCATGGAGAGAAATCAGGGAGTCCAGTGTTCCAAATATTTGATTCAACTCCTGTTCTGTCATTATGGAGAGTTTCAGCATAGGGTCCTGATAGGCCTTTTTTGCCAATTTCAACTCCTCTATTAAATCTTCTTCTTCTTGAGAAAGCTCAAAGATCGCCTACTGCCGTTTGATTTCCTTGGACGTGAGCATCTGATTGACGCACACATCGAAGGTCTCCACAGCTTGCTGTCTCTTCGCTTTGTGCTCGAGGGGGCAGCATTCCTGGACCAGGGTCGGGGCCCCAGGAGGTCGGGGCGGCTCTCACTGCGGAAGCTGATGGACCGCTGCAGGGTTTGGCTGAAGCGCTTTAACGGCGTGGCCTTCACAGGTGGGATGAGGTTGGCGAGGGATGTGACTCCCTCTGAGATTCCAGGCTTTAGGAGATGGAAACATGGGAAAGTTGTTCTGCCGCTGCTGTTTAGGCCTTTTACAGGCTTTGTTGGGTCCCGTGAGGAAGGTCACACTTGTCTGAGCCGAAGTCAGCAATGGCCGAACAAGTTTGGCCACAGGCCCCGTTTTCCCCTTCGGTGCTTATTAATGTTTGGAGGCAATCATGCTCTGAGGAGCAGACTGTGAGAGATGCTGACAGAAACTCCAAGAAGACACCTTGGAGAGGTGAAGTGCCTTGTTCAAGGTCACAGGGCTGCTGAGTTTGAGACTGAAGGCTAGTGTCTCTGGTCAGGAGGGGTTACTCTCCCTCTTGCGGGTCTCCAGCTTCTCAGGGGCTTCCGAGGTGGTGCGAGTGGTAAAGAATCCATCAGCCAATACAGGAGATGCAAGAGACAGGTTTGATTCCTGGGTCAGGACCTACATCCCCTGGAGGAGGAAACGGGGACCCACTCCAGTATGCTTGCCTGGAGAATCCCATGGACCGAGGAGCCTGGCTACAGTCCACAGGGTCGCAGAGAGTCAGACAGGACTGAGCAACTGAGCTTGCACACAGGCACAGTGCAGACACCAGCTGCTCAAAGTCAGCAGTTGAACCTATAATGTCTTTAATTAACAGATTAGAAAGTTGTTGCTTTTGCTGTATAAGGTGAAAAGTTGTGAGCCTTCTGGTGAAGACTGACTTTTCTATAGCTCACATGGCAACTCCTATTATATAACAATTATTATAAAGTTTGGGATTATCTGCACAGATACTTTAGGAATTGGGACAAGTCACAAGGAAATGGTCAGTCTGTCACTTTGGAATGACAATGACAATTTTAGAGCTATGCTTTCCTCTCTCCCATTTCTGGTATATTCACCTTGGGAAATAGTCCTCTCTTGTAACAACTTTTCCTCAGACTCTGGGCCAAGAGTCATAAAGTCCTGTCCTGATATTAATTTCTCAGTTGAATGCTTTCTTCTCTGCAGTCACCCTTTGTGTTTTTTCAGTCTTCTAACTTTACTGAGGGTTTCAGTGGCTAAATCAAAGATTTCTCTTGGTAAATATCACATTGCACTTAAAAATATGTGGGCTACTTTCAAATATCTTTTGATAACTGATTTCTAACATAATTCCACAGTGATAAGAGAACAGGTTCTATATGATTTCAATACCTTTAGACCATAAAATTTTTACATCTTGTTTTCTGTCCCTGGATGTGTTTCCAGTATCTCTTAGTTTATAGTCTATGGGAACTTGGATAGAATTTATATCATTCTGTTGTGTGTGAAAACTGTATAAATCTTAACTATGTTGAATTGTTCATAGTGCTTTTCAGGTCTACTATATTTTTCTATTTCTCTGTATATTCATTCTATTAGCTTTTGAGAGTTTGATATTGAAACTCCAACTGAAAAATCTTAATTTATCTACTTAAAGTTATATCCTGACAGAATGGTTCTGAGTGTTTGATGATGTACAGAAATTTTTACAGTCTGCATCTCTCCCATCGTTCCTGCTCTCTAAAATGGATTGTATCATTCTTCTGGGTCACAGGCATCATCAAGCAATTTTCTTCTTGTTTCAGGCTGTCCCCTGGAGTCACCAAGGACAGAAGTTCTTGGAGGGAAGGAAGATGAAATGAGAGGAGATCCCCCACTGTTTGTGAGGATAGCAAAAGAGCCCAGGGATTCCGAGACCGAGATCTGTTACCCTGGACCATCCGTTTGATGAGAGTGGCTAAGGCTATAAGGAGTCCTGTGACATCATATCCCAGATGGGAGAGATCTTCAGAGACCCTCATTGCCTGTGTTTATACTGGGGAAAAAATATAATAAATATTGTGAGACTCTCAGAAAAGTTCTGTGCTACCAGGAATTTCTTGTTGAACTTATTCCTTCTTGTACTCAACCACTTTTATTCAACTTAAATGTCAAGCAAATTTCCTGTTTCCAGGTAAAAATCCTAGGTGGATTACTTACGCTATCTTATTCTCCTAAAGCAACATATACAGTAGTTCTTACAGGGGCAGAATAGCTCGTGGTCCCTGTGAGACTCAGCAGTCACTTAATCCAGGAGCACAGCTGAGACTTTTCTCTCTCCGTCTAAGATGATCACACTGCAAACTTATCTGAACTTTCTGAAATGTTCTGTCCATGTTGCATTTTTTTCTTGTATCGCTGATATGCTTCTCACCCATCTGAGCATGGAACACAGTTTCACTGAGATGCAGAGAAGGAATGTCTATAGATTTTCTTTTTCTACTGGAAGCTTTATGACCCCCAAACATTTCTTCATTATTATCAAGTGAAACTAAGTTTTATCTCTCCTCTCCCACATCAGGTTTTCTTTTCATGTAAGTTCCTACACATGATTTTCCTCATCTTTACATATCATGTTTACCCCTCTGTTCTTAACCAAATGCAATATGTTTGTTCTGATGAGTCATTAAGGCATCCACTAGGAATCTCTAGTTGGAAAACCATATAAGGAACTGGAAGAGGGTGGGGACAAGAGGGGTGGAGAGAGACAGAGACAGAGAGACATGGAAGGAGGGAAAGGATGGGGGAGAGGTGGACTAAAGGAAGAGAAGGAGGAAGAGATGGAGGAAGGAGACAGAGAAAGAGGGAGGAGTTGAAGGAGGGGAGAGAAGAGGAGTGGAAAGGAGAAGAGGAGAGAGATATCCGAACTGAAGACATGGAAAAGGTTGTTTTGAGATGAAAGAAACATGAGATGTTGTTCATGAGATGAAATAAGTAGAAATGTTAAAGAAAAATCTGATGCTGCCTTTCAGAACAGTTAGGTGAGAAATTTCTACACTGAATGGAAGGTTAAAATAATCTGGAAAAGTACCTTCATTGTCTGACAATTACAATAATTTGTGATAAGGAGTTGCTGAAATCACTTCACTTTGGTGTTTGTAGAACTGTATGGATGTCTATTAA
Source organism: Redunca redunca (assembly GCA_006410935.1). Taxonomy (NCBI): domain Eukaryota; kingdom Metazoa; phylum Chordata; class Mammalia; order Artiodactyla; family Bovidae; genus Redunca; species Redunca redunca. The sequence goes on from SJYQ01002433.1 coordinate 162,613, forward strand.
GATGATATTCAAAATGTCCGTGGGATGTTTGTCTTTTCTGTCTGCATCCGTATTTTGGAGGATGTGTGTTACTTCCTATGTCTGAATATTCTTTCTCTTCATAGGTGCTTCTGCAGTTTCTGGGAACACATTTCTTCTTTTTTATTTTCCATTTTATTTTTATTGTTTTCTTTTTAATAAGTTATTTATTAAATTTGATTGATTTTTCTTAATAGCTTGTTTTTTAAAGTTTTAAATCATTTTTGTTTTCTTTATCTCTAGGCCTGTGCATGTCTTTTCTAGTTCTGTTTCCAAAGTTTCTGATAATTTCTTAGAATAATTTCTTTTGGGCTTTCCTCGTGGGTCAGTGGTAAAGAACCCATCTGCCAATTCAGGAGACAAAGGTTCTTTGCGGGTCCCATGGCCTGTAGCCTATGAGGCTCCTCCATCCATGGGATTTTCCAGGCAAGAGTGCTGGAGTGGATTGCCATTTCCTTCTCCAGGGGATCTTCCTGACCCAGGAATTGAATCCGGGTCTCCTGCATTGCAAGCAGACGCTTTACTGTCTGAGCTACCAGGGAAGCCCGATAATTTCTTAGAATAATTTCTTTTGGGCCATCTGTCAATTCAGGAGACAAAGGTTCGGTCCCTGGGTTTGGAAGATCCCCTGGAGTAGGAATTGGCAACCCACTCTAGTATTCTTGCCTGGGAAATCCCATGGACAGAAGAGCCTGGTGGGCTACCGTTCATGCAGTCACAAGAGAGTCATACATGACACATCAACTAAACAGTAGGTTAATTTCGTTCTCTCTCTCTTTCTTGTTGATCTATATGCCCAACAAATTCCTTCCAAATGTTTTATTTTATTCCTTGTTTTATTATTCATGTTTCAATATTTTGGAATGAGAGGATACAACTCTAAAACCTGGTTGCCTGCTCCTGAAATGTATTTCTTCTAAGAGTTAAGTGAATTCAAGGAGACCTAGGTTTCTAAAATCAGATAGCCCTGTAAGTATTTAGTGCAGGAAGTGGTTTACTACAGGAAATCATGTGCTTACAAAATCCTCATCAGGAAGCTTCAAAAATCCCCAGGAAACCACTTCTAAAGGATGCTGCAACACCAAGGCTAGCAATTTTCAGGCAAATGCAAACACTCCTGCAAAACTAAATCTCCCCTAAATGGGATAATCTATCATCAGTGGAATTTAGCTCAGCTTTCTCCTGTAAGGGCTTATGGGAAATGTAGTTCTCAGTCTTCCAGCCCCGGCCATTTAGAGCATCTAAAGAGCCAGAAACAGTAAGCAATTGATAAGAGGAAATGCAGCTCTGATGCCTGTATAGTGCAAAGGGCAGCTCTCTGCTTACCTTCAGCAGAAAATCTAGTCATCACAGCACAAGATGCCTCTAGCTGCTTCTATTTCTTTTCTTCAGAGGGATCCTTCAGAGTGCTGGGGCAAGAGGGCTAAACACATCACATACTACGCTGAGAGTTCACTCTTTTAGAAGATAATTCCAATGAAAACCAGCCTCTTATCTTTCTAAAACATACTACAATTGCAATAGTTTTCCATTTGTTTTCTCCAAATTTTGGTTACTTAAAATTCCATATCTTCATGTGTGGGGCACCAACATTCTAGACTTAATTTTATTCCCAGGAAGTTATTACTTTTCAAAGATGCTCCCTGGCAAGGAATATGCCTGATATATTTATTTAAAAATGCACATTTCTACCCAGTCTCTGGGACCTAAATTTCAGGTCCACAATCCCTGCCCTAGATAGTTAAAAATATCAAACACCATGTACAAAGGTAACCCCAGTGGGACCACTTTCTCATGTTATGCATGAGACTTTCCCTTCTTCTCAGCTAAGCTTGAGCCTTCTCTTTGGGAAAAACATTTATCAAGTTTATGGTTCATTCTGCGCTCTCATGAGTTCCTGTAAGTGGAAATGTTTCTCCTTTTTGCTGTTTCTGTGATGTTCCTCTTTCTATTAAAAGTGACTTTCAACTGACTCTGATAAAAATCTTCATATTACATGCTAAACAGTAAAAGGAAAAGGACCATGAATCTTTTCTGGTCAGTGGTTATGAATTTGATTTTGAAATAGGAATATGGATGAAAGGACCCAAGCATTTGTAGAGATGAGATAAACAATACACGTTTAGTAGAAACTACTTCCAATTTGGGATTTTGATTTTTTTCCTGGGCTGGTGATATGCTGTCAGTTACTCTAATTGTGCTGGGCAGTGGCAGGAATGAGACACATCCTCCAGTCAGTCACACCACCACAAAGGTGGACAACCATTCTGCACCCAGTCAACCACTCCAATTTTTTGTTCTCAAGTGCAGCGTTCAATGAATTATGTGAGATATTCAACACTATAAAATAGACTTTGTGTTAGATGATTTGATCTAACTGTAGGCTAATGTAAGTGTTCTGAGAACATTTAAAGAAAGCTAGGCTAAACCACCATGTTCAGAGGTTAGGAGTATTAAATGCATTTCTATTCAGGACAATTTCAGTTTACCGATGGGTTTATCAGGAGGTTAAGACATTGAAGGGCTTCCTAGGTGGCTCAGTGGTACAGAATCCACCTGCCAGTGCAGGAGATGCAAGAGACAAGGGCTCGATCCCTGAGTCTGGAAGATCCCCTGGATAAGGAGATGGCAACCCACTCCAGTATTCTTGCCTGGAAAATCCCATGTACAGGGGAGCCTGGTGAGCTGCAGTCCATGGGTTCACAGAGTCAGACACTACTGATCAACTGAGCACACATGTACACACACACACACACACACACACACTCTCTCTCTCTCTCTCTCTCTCAAGGCCACTGAAAGCTGAGGAAGATCTGCCTTTGAAATTGACAAGAGATACAAAAGAAATTGAAAATAAGCCAAATGTCATGATTCTACAAGATAGTTGCTTTGAAGCCCTAAGTGCTAGAAAAGGGTGCATGCAATACTCAAATAAAATCAAATTGCATCTAACGCTTGGATATTCAACAAGTTAATAGACTCTAAACAGCCTTCAATCACTAACAGTTCAGTTCAGTTCACTCAGTCATGTCCAACTCTTTGCGACCCCATGGACTGCAGCATGCCAGGCTTCCCTGTCCATCACCAACTTCTGGAGCTTGCTCAAACTCATGTCCATCGAGTCAGTGATGCCATCCAACCATCTTATCCTCTGTCGTCCCCTTCTCTTCCTGCCTTCAATCTTTCCCAGCATCAGGGTCTTTTCCAATAAGTCAGTTCTTCACATCAGGTGACCAAAGTATTGGAGTTTCAGTTTCAGCATCAGTCTTTCCAATGAATATTCAGGACTGATTTCCTTTAGGATTGACTGGTTGGATCTCCTTGCAGCCCAAGGGACTCTCAAGAGTCTTCTCCAACACAACAATCCAAAAGCATCAATTCACTCTAAGTCTTTCTTTACATGTTATCCTTTCCTTATGTTTATATGTTACATCAGTAAGTGATTTTTAGTAAAATACAAACTTTCATTATAAGGTGTATATATCTATACATACATATATATATATATATGACATAATTGATGCATTCATTTCAGGTTAGTTATGCTGCCCTAAAACATGAGATTTTTGTACCCCTACCAGGATTTCCTGTGCAATTTTTGTGACCAGGATTACAGTGACAGAAAGCAATGAAAGAACCCATGAGAGTCATGTGTAGTAAACAGAACCATATGTTATTAACAAACCCTTCAATAATCATTCTGTTTCCTTTCCCTGAAAAGTTTCCCAGGTGGCTCAGTGGTAAAGAATCTGCCTGCAGTGCAGGAGACACAGGAGACGAGTTCAATCCCTGGGCCAGGAAGATCCCCTGGAGAAGGAAATGGCAACCCACTCCAGTATTCTTGCCTGGAGAATCCCAGAGACAGAGAGCCTGGCGGGCTTACAGTCATAGGGTGACAGAGTCAAAGACAACTGAAGCAATTTAGCACACAGCACAGTAAGAAGAAAATTACTTTTTAAACCAAACTAGAAAAAGATATATGTAAATAAGAACACTGTCAGATGAAAACACATCATATTGTATTTATGAAACTCTAAAAGTCAGAAAGCTCATTCAGAAATTCTTAGAATCAAAAATAAGGAGTAAAGACAAATTCAAATCAGCAATATTCTTTTTTACTTAACACCCTTGAAAATCTTATCTACAACTTTTTAGTCATCACATTCACCAAGTTAATTTTTTTTAATTCAGCAGCAGTCTTTTGAATACCAGGAGACAAAGGACAGTATTGTGATCTTCAGTGCTGATCCTCGCTCACTCAGTAGTCCAGGTCTTCTCAAGCTGGCTGAACTAAAGACACAAATAGAATAACGTTACTTTTCTCTTCATATGCACAGGCACACATGTAGAAGAATTACATTATAATTTAATATAATGCATTCTATTACCTCTGTCTCTCTCTCACATACACACACTCATTTGCTCACTTACTCACATATATTAAAAACCATACTACTTTCCTAAACAGAAAACTTAAATGCAATGATTTTCAAACTTCAGTGTACTTAGGAATTATTTCTACTCCAGAGAATTACAGTACAGAAAGGCCATTTTGAAATGCACCCTAGTGTGATTCTGAAGCAGTGACTTAGTAGTGATTACCCTTTAAGGAAAAAGTACTTTGTTATTTATTTATTATTTGTTATTATTTATTTATGAGATAAATATCATTTATCAGAATAATACTCATATGTTTGATGTTACTAACCAAAAGTCATTCATAGTCCTCAGTTTACAATCTGTTAGAATTTTTGTTTCTTTACTTGTACACACATGACAGTTTTTTAAATGCAAAGATTATGTTTAGTTGTATTCAGTAACATGAACACAAAGTGGAATGATGTTATTAAATTTTGAGCACGATTTTTTCTTTTTTAGCTGGCTGCACCATAATTTTTCTAGCCACTGCTACCCTACTGATTGGCATTCATTTTGTTTCTAGCTTTGGGGCAATACTAAAAGGGCTGCTAAAAGGAATTCTTGTATATTTGTTCTTACATATTAATAGCTTTATCTGTATGAAAGAAATTTTAGGGGTAGATTGTTGGGTCAAAAGATCTGGGAAGCATGTTTTTTTTTTTTCAAATTAATAAAAGTTTCTAAGTTTCTCTCTCATAAGGCTACTATACCTCTTGTTTCCAACAGCAACATTTGAAATTACATTTTTCTCTGTATTCCCACCAACAAGAAATGTTGGTGCTGCTTTAAGTTTTTGTTGGTCTGATTTATATAAAGAATAGCTCATTGTTAATCATACGTTGAATTGCCCAGACATATTGTGAGCATTTTAAAATTATTTAATAATGATTTATAATTCACTTTGTGAGAATTGCTTTTTTCAAATCTTTGCTCAGTGATTTATTACATGCTTTGCCTTAACAATTGCTTTTTATATATGCTGCTGCTTAGTTGCTAAGTCGTGCCCAACTCTTCACAACCACATGGACTGTAGCCTGCCATGCTCCTCTGTCCATGGGATTTCCCAGGCAAGAATACTGGAGTGGGTTGCCATTTCCTTCTCCAGGGGATCTTCCCGACCCAGAGATTAACTTGAGTCTCCTGCTTAGCCGGTGAATTCTCTACTACTGAGCCACCTGAGAAGCTTTTTATATATATAGTATGATACTATATATATATTAACACTTTATCCTGTATACAGTTTATGACAACTCTATGTTTATGTGTCTATAGGCATGATATTAACATTTTACATTTACATACTTTTAAGAAGTCTAACTTTTATTCTTTGTCTCACTTTGTATTTCTCATACGCCATATAAAATATCTCTACAAAAACCCATACTCCTGCTATATATCATTCCAGAGGAATAGTCCTCCCAAAATTGTTTAACAAAATAGAAAATGTACCCACTAATTCATTTCACCATCTTTTCTTTTTTATGTATAACAACAAATTTCTTGCCTTATTCACTTTTTTCTTTTGTTCCATTTTTCTTATGAAAACAATTATAAAAGCAAATCTGATTATATCTTGCCTGAACTTAATCTTCCAAAGCCCACCACCTCCCCAACAGCCCCTGAAATAAAATATGAATAGGAAACACAACAGATAAGACCATTTGTTATTGGGCTCTATGCAGCCTTTCCTGCCTAGACACTCATCACATCCCTCCCCTGACACAGCCTCTCCGTACACCGACACAGAAACTGTGAGATCTTTCATCAAATAGCCATGTCTTTGTCAATAGTATATTTTATCTCTGCATCTTCAGTGCTCAGGACACAACTTGTCACCAAACATACTTTCAATATGTTTTTGAATGAAAAGCTTACCACTCCCCAAAGGTGTGATTCTCTTTCATGCCACATTTTAAAATTTATTTTTATTGGAGTATAGTTGTTTTACAATGTTGTGTTTGTTTCTATTGTACAGTGAATCAGCTTTACGTAGACACATATCCTCCCCCCGCCTTTTTTTTTGGATTTCCTTCCCATTTAGGTCACCACAGAGCACTGAGCAGAGTTCCCTGTGCTAAACAGTCAGTTCCCATTATCCACTTTATACATGGCATCAGTAGTGTATATAGGTCAATCCCAATTTCCCAATTCATCCCACCCTCCTTTCCCTGCTCCCCCCGCCATGCCACACTTTGGACATGCCATGTCCTTTCCTTAGAATGGCCCATCTTTCAGTCACCAGATGTTAAACTTGATCATCACATCTTCACAGTCTCTCAAAATTTTAGGCAAGCTTTACATACGCCTATAGTATCTTTGGGGAAAAAATATCAATAACCTCAAATATGCAGATGACACCACCCTTAAGGCAGAAAGTGAAGAGGAACTAAAAAGCCTCTTGATGAAAGTGAAAGAGGAGAGTGAAAAAGTTGGCTTAAAGCTCAACATTCAGAAAATGAAGATCATGGCATCCAGTCCCACCACTTCATGGGAAATAGATGGGAAAACAGTGGAAACAGTGTCAGACTTTATTTTTGGGGGCTCCCAAATCACTGCAGATGGTGACTGAAGCCATGAAATTAAAAGACGCTTACTCCTTGGAAGGAGAGTTATGACCAATCTAGATAGCATATTCAAAAGCAGAGACATTACTTTGCCAACTAAGGTCCGTTTAGTCAAGGCTATGGTTTTCCCAGTGGTCATGTATGGATGTGAGAGTTGGACTATAAAGAAAGCTGAGCACCGAAGGATTGATTCCTTTGAACTATGGTGTTGGAGAAGACTCTTGAGAGTCCCTTGGACTGCAAGGAGATTCAACCAGTCCATCCTGAAGGAGATCAACCCTGGGATTTCTTTGGAAGGAATGATGCTAAAGCTGAAACTCCAGTACTTTGGCCACCTCATGCGAAGAGTTGACTCACTGGAAAAGACTCTGATGCTGGGAGGGATTGGGGGCAGGAAGAGAAGGGGACGACAGAGGATGAGATGGCTGGATGGCATCTCTGACTCAATGGACGTGAATCTGAGTGGGAACTCCGGGAGTTGGTGATGGACAGGGAGGCCTGGCGTGCTGTGATTCATGGGGTCGCAAAGAGTCAGACACGGCTGAGCAACTGAACTGAACTGATAGTATCTTTTACTATCTTTATCCTAGCATGCATTATACACCTATAGACATGTCTTGTCTCTTTTCTGAAATGACTCCTATAATATCTTTAGAAGAGTTATTCATATTTACTTCCCCAGCTTCTCTTTAGCAACATAATAAAACACTGTTATTGCTTAAGATATATGTAACTAAGGGATGGACAAGAGTCATTTATATAAATTTGCTGCAGGGACTTCCATGGTGGCATAGTGGATAAGAATCCGCCTGTCCATGCAGGGGACATGGGTTCCATCTCTGATCTGGGAAGATCCCACACCCTATGGAGCAGCTAAGCCCACTTGCCACAACCACTGAGCCCACATGCTGCAACTCCTGAAGCCTGTGCATCCTAGAGCCTGAGCTCTGCAACAGGAGAAGCCACCACAGTGAGAAGCTGTGTACTGCAGTGAAGAGTAGCCCCCACTTCCGGCAACTAGAGAAAGCCTGCGCAAAGCAACGAAGACTCGACATAGCCAAAAATACATGAATAAATAAAATTAATTTCTTAAAAAACTGTTGCATATTCTGAATATGGATATACATACAAACATAAACATATATGGACATACATATGTATATACATTCTTTCTTCCTTCTTAATAAAAGAGGCATTCTCAAAAGGAACATAACTGCTTTGAACAACAATGAATAAATTCTTCTTACCTCACCAGGTTACAATTCCCTTTCTCTTTTTCACTGTACGTCAAAGTGATCTTCTTTTTCATCCAAAAATAGAAAGAGATTTAGACACAGAAATTAGTCCAGCATCATTAAAACCATCTTACCCATTGGAATTTTCTGAAAGGAAGAAAATAATTACTGGGAAATAAATCAGACCTCCCCTCGTGTGCCTCAGAAGCTCTTTGAACATTTAAAAACACTGTTCACAATTAGGAAGGCAAACAGTGTCAATTAAGAGGCACAGAAAGTCTTTCCCATGTCTTATATATGTTTCTTTGAGTTAGTTTTGGCAAATACCAATTCCTTTGCACTGAAGAAGTGAAGCAGATCCCTCTCAGATGGTAAGGAATACTGAGAAGGCATTGAGTCTTCATAAAGTGGATACTGGGTTTTTTAAAGATGTTTATTATTATTGCATTGCATTGCATTGCATTGCATTGCATTTTTTAGCCACACGGCATGCAGGATATTAGTTCTGGGATCAAACACAGGCCCCCTGCTGTGGAAGCACAGAGTCTTAACCACTGGACCACCAGGGAAGTCCTTGGGATTTTTTTTGCAACCCAGCAGAGTTAAGCCTCCTAGAGGCAGAATTGGTGCTCTGGTGCTAAACAGAAGTCAGAGAATAAAGAAAGAAGCTTAATGTAATGGGAAATAAGGCTAGTCCCATGAATAGGAATGGCTTCTGATGGGATAAAGACACAGAAAGCTTAAACTTTCAGAAAAATGTAAGTTAGAGAAAGGAACATAGCAGAAAGTGGAAATGGAAGAAATTATGAAAGAGCTATGAAATGTTTAATCTTTCGAAGGTTAGTCTCTGTTTTAATATAAAGATGTGCAAGTCATAATATCCTACAATGCAGTTCCTCTGTCAGAAATTATCATGGACCTCTTAACCAGAGGTCTTCATGATTGCAATGTCTATGAATAATGAATATTTATTCATTATTAAATATTCAGTAATGAATACTTCTAAGAAAAATGCTTAGTTCATTCCTGCTTTTCTTCCTTTTGTGTATCACAGGCTTCTTATTTTGTTTGAGATTTCTTTCCACTACTACGTGAAGTAGAATGCCTCTCAGCCTCAGCTGCAGTTACCGGTCTAAATCCCAGAGCTATGGACCCTCTAAGAGGCCACAGACCTGAGGAATTATGTAGGTCCAGATCATCTGCTTTCAGGCAAGAATTCATCTCCCGGTATTGAATTTCGTGGACAGAGTTCTCTCCTCTTGAGGAAACTGACAAAAGAGGTCATAGGTTAGGAGTCAGGGGGGCATAATAAAACTTTCCCTCCCTATGTGTGCTTTTTCTCAGCAGTGCAAACACACCCAATCATCACCTAAGCCCTTGTCTTGTTTCCATTCCGTTCTACTACCAAGCTTCATGAAACTAACCCAGGTATCCAATTGCCATCTTATTACTACCCAGTTTCTTCTCCCAAGGCAGCCAGCATTCTTCCATAATTCACTGGAGATTTGTCTAAAATCTTTATAAAACTTATCCTTTCCTGTTCATTCTCACTATAAAGTCTTTTTCATCTTTCATCTCAACTATTTCAAAATCCTATCTTAGTCAATAAAGTGGTTCTCTTTCAGCCCCTCAGATGTCCAAACAGAACTTTCTAAGAGCCTGCCTGAATACTCTGTCCACTATACCATACTTTTTAATGACTGTTAATCTTCTTACTGGGAAATACAGAACTTCACTACTTGTTTCTTCCCCTTTCTTCAGCCTCATCAGGAACTTCTGTCCTTGAACTCACGTTTTACTTATCCCCACCAAAACACCAAATGTGCCATCTTTTAAGCTTCTCTACAGTTGTAAATATTTTTGTCTCTCCCTGAAATGCAGTCCTAAGTTCTTTGCTCTATACCTTCAAAATTTGTGTCAAAATCTCCTAGAAGCCTCTGATACTCCCTTTTCAGTTAATTAATGTATTTTCTGGGCCCCCTTTGTTCTTTATTCATGTTACTATATAATAATACATTACAACTTATTTGTTTACATATATCTCTCTTTCGCTAGACTGGAAATTACATAAAGACAAGAACATTGGATTATCCATATCTGAGTCATCTTCAGAACCTAGCATGTTGCTTAACAGAACAATAAATTTAGTAATAAGTATAGAGTAAGAGCAAATAATGTTTGGGCAATAAAGGATTCATGTATCACACAAGCATACTCATTCTAAATGATCGATTCTATAACATCCAATTAAAGATGTAGATAGGCTATTTGCTGTTGTTTTTAGTTGCTAAGTCGTACCTGACTCTTTGAACTCCATGGACTATAGCCTGCTAGGCTCCTCTGTCCATTGAATTTTCCAGGCAAGAATATTGGAGTGGATTGCGTTTCCCTCTCCAGGGGATCTTCCTGACCCAGGGACTGAACCCTAGTCTCCTGCATTGGCAGGTGGATTCTTTACCACTGAGCCACCAAGGAAGCCCATAGCTACGTTATAATACTCATCAATACAAGCAGTACCCCTTTTCTTCTCTGAATTTTTGTTTCTTCTTTTGGGGAAACTGCTTAAATCTCTTCTAGATTTCCTCTTTATGGCCATTTGATACTTGAATCTAATTTTGTTGTTGTTGTTGTATTATTCCAAGAAACTTCTTATGCCATAGAAATGTTAGAGACATGATAATTTGGCTCAGACCTGCAAGCCGCTGTCTCTGTCTTCGCCTCTGAATCCACAAGAGGGTTGCGATGAGAAAGGCCAACAGAATGACCCCAAGGACTCCAAGTACAACAGTGGATGAGTGACCTGAGCACAGGGAAACACCACAAGAGGTAATAACATCTTAGTTAAAAGACCTAGGTCCCCAGTTACTATCCTTTTCTAGGTCAACTACAGGATTGCTGAAGTGAATTTCAGCTTCTTAGAGCTTCTGACCCAGAACATCTTAATAAGAGGGATTCTAAATAATGCAGACAATCGATCCCATGCTCAGAAATCCCTTTATATACCTGCGGCCTTTGGTGATCCTTTGCTTTCTGCAATTTCTGTAGGAGAAAAGAGGAGAAACTCAATTCTGGGAGTTACATAAGGAACAGTTATGTCTGTTTCCTGTCTGGGGATTTAGCCTCTCAATCAAGTAAACTACTTCTTCCCACCCCAAACTAGAGACCCCTAATTTTTCCTCCCTCTGCACACGGGCACATGTAAGCTAAATGCTTTTCCTCAGTGAAAGTCACTCAGGCTGTCTGCCTCTTTGCGACCCCAAGGACTGTAGACGGCCAGGCTCCTCTGTCCAAGGAATTCTCCAGGCAAGAATACTGGATTGGGTTGCTCTTCCCAACCCGGGGTTCGAATCAGGTGTTCTACATTGCAGGCGGATTCTTTACCTTCTGAAGACCAATAACAACACGCAGGATTCTCTCCCCACCGGGTCTCTGGGTTGGTACTTCCGGTCCTTACACAATGCACTTCCCCGCCCACCCTGTCCTCGCTGCCACCGCTGGAGATTCCAGACCCCTTGCGCTCACCTGAGCACTTCACAGAGGCATCCTCCTTGTGCCCGCAGTCACTGTGTCCCCAGTATCTGGCTGGACAATCCCACAGGGAGGACTCATTGCCCTTGCACTTCACTTCATTGAGCCATATGGGACCAGTTCCCTGGCCGAACGCTGCCTCTTTTCCTGCCTCCAGAGCTAAGCCACAGCCCAGCTGGCGACACACCACCTGGGCATCGTTAAGGTCCCAGGAGTCGTCACACACTGTGCCCCAGGAACCTCCGTGCCAGACCTCCACGCGTCCAGAACAATTAGTGGTTCCTTCCTGAAGCCTTATTTTATCTGAAAAATCAGAGACATCATGATCATTTCTAGACAATAAAAGCTCCCAGGAGATCACAGGAGAAAAGAAAAATTTGAAATTCTTTTTAAAAAAATCTGTTTTAAAAGATTTTTTAAAAATCTGTTTGGGGAACAAGTGTATACCTGTGGTGGATTCATGTTGATGTATGGCAAAACCAACACAATATTGTAAAGTAATTAACCTCCAATTAAAATAAATAAATTTATATTAAAAAATAAGTAAAGAGAGAAAAAAAATCTGCTTGCTTATTGAAT
>SJYQ01002433.1:177289-207348 GCA_006410935.1 Redunca redunca
AACATTCAGAAAACGAAGATCATGGCATCTGGTCCCATCACTTCATGGGAAATAGATGGGGAAACAGTAGAAACAGTGTCAGACTTTATTTTGGGGGGCTCCAAAATCACTGCAGATGGTGATTGCAGCCATGAAATTGAAAGACACTTACTCCTTGGAAGAAAAGTTATGACCAACCTAGATAGCATATTCAAAGCAGAGACATTACTTTGTCAACAAAAGTCTGTCTAATCAAGGCTATGATTTTTCCAATGGTCATGTATGGATGTGAGAGTTGGACTATAAAGAAAGCTGAGCACCGAAGGATTGATTCGTTTGAACTGTGGTGTTGGAGAAGACTCTTGAGAGTCCCTTGGACTGCAAGGAGATCCAACCAGTCCATTCTGAAGGAGATCAGCCCTGGGATTTCTTTGGAAGGAATGATGCTGAAGCTGAAATTCCAGGACTTTGGCCACCTCATGTGAAGAGTTGACTCACTGGAAAAGACTTTGATGCTGGGAGGGACTGGGGGCAGGAGGAGAAGGGGACGACAGAGGATGAGATGCCTGGATGGCATCACAGACTCGATGGACATGAGTTTGGGTGAACTCTGGGGGTTGGTGATGGAGAGGGAGGCCTGGCGTGCTGTGATTCATGGCACTGTAAAGAGTCAGACACAACTGAGCAACTGAACTGGACTGAACTGATGATTTGGTAGATTTTCTTAAAATATTTGTTCTATAAATACTTTCAGGTTTTCTAATCTTGGATTTTGTAATTAGGGACCTGTAAAATGCCAACAGTGACTCTAAGTTGACATCTAAACCTCAATCAAAAGCTTACTCAGAGCCTTTTATCAATTACACAGTTTGGGGTTTTTCTCTCCAAATTACCGTAATTTTGACTTTGTATCCCTGATCTGTTCATTTTTGGACAATTGTCCTTGACAGTTAAAATTTAGTGAGATACTCAGACACTAAAACCAATGTTTTGTATACATTACCTTAAAATACAATAGTTCCCTTTCTGACACTTTGAAAAGTGAAAGTGAAATTTGCTCAGTTGTGTCCAACTCTGTGTGACCTTAGAGACTATACAGACCAGAATACTGAGGTGGGTAGCCTATCCCTTCTCCAGGGAATCTTCCTGACCCAAGAATCAAACCGGGGTCTCCTGCACTGAAAATGGATTCTTTACCAGCTGAGCTAGTTTTGTTTTGTATGCCCTCTACCATATTTATGTCATTAAATGTGACAGCAAAATCACATCTGGCATATAGAATTTTTCACTTTGCTAAGTCATAGCGCCACTTTTTTTTCATTAATACATTACAACTTAGTACATTTTTCTAGTTTACAATGCTTTCCAATATCTTATCGTGTGTACAAAACAAGAGCAGTATCTCATTGTGATTCTTTGTCTGTCGTAAAAAATTACTTGGGTGTGGTGGTCTTTTTATCTGTAGAATGTGGTACCAGTGTATTTCTTTTTCTCCTTTAAAAAAAAAGAAAAATTTTATTTATTTTTGGCTATCCTGAGTCTTTATTGCTGCACATGGGCTTCGTGTGGTTGCAGTGAGCTGGGGCTGCTCTCTAGTTGCAGTGTGTGAGCTTCTAATTTTGGTGGCTTCCCTTGTTGAGGGGCCTGGGCTCCAGAGGGTGGGCTCAGTAGTCGTGGTGCATGGGTTTAGTGGCCCTGTGGATGTGGAATCTTCTCAGACCAGAGATCAAACCCGTGTCTCCTGCACTGGCAGGCATATTTTCAACCACTGGACCACCAGGGAAGTCCTCTTCTCGTCCTTTTTAATCTACTTTATTAATACAGTAATCATCGTGTGGTACACTGAATCCTTAACCAACATCCAGCACCCTATATGTTTATAAAAGAATTTCTCATTGTTAGTTTTACTGTCATTTTCATGACATACAAACTCACTTCTGAATTTTCCTCTTTCTGATATCATACTACATACTGCCTTGCACATGTGTGTCTGTGTGCTTAGTTGCTTGGTCATGTCTGACTCTGCAACTCATGGACTATAGCCCACCAGCCTCCTCTGTCCATGAGATTCTTCAGTCAAGAATATTGGAATGGGTAGACATTCCCTTCCCCACCCAGGGATCAAACCCAGGTCTCCTGCATCTTTACTGACTGAGCCGCCTGAGAAGCCCACGTTGCACATGAGCTAGCACTAATGCATCAGATCCACACTTCCGGCAGCCTGAATCTCACAACTGTTCCCTCTGAACCTGTAGTTCAAGGAGTTTGCTCAGCTTAATATCCTCCCTACCCACCACCCCACCTCAGCCATTTCTTCCAAAACTGTAACCAGTTGTAATTTTGCAGAACTCACCTGAGCAGATAACTCCTGCATCCTCCTTATGCCTGCAGTTCTGCCGCCCCCAGCCATGGGAACGGCACTGAGAAATGCGAGATTCTTTTCCATTACAGTTCACCTCATCCAGCCAGATGGGCCCTGATCCTTCTCCAAAATGAGCAGAACCCGTGGCATTAATGGCCACACCGCAGCCCAGCTGCCTGCACACCACATGGGCATCATCCAGGTCCCAGCTGTCATCACAGATGGTGCCCCAAGAGCCCTCATGATAGACCTCTATTCTCCCGGCACAACGCCCACCTCCATTTACCAGGCGGAGCTGTCCACTCCCTGAAAGAGCAAATGAAATAGTGATAAATGCATTTCTGAGGATTTGGAAATTATTCTCATAGATCGGTCACCGATTCTCACCTATGCAAGGAACACCATTTTCTTCCAAAACAACGGAGCTTTCCGGATCCGAAGATGATGAATTGCATGGATATAGTGTCTGACTCCGATTTCCTGCAAGCACCAAACATTATCCATCACAAGAGATGCAAAAGGATGGAATGAAGAGAGGAGGTCAGTTGGTATGCTAGATGGATGAACTCAGGACAAACATAGCTTTAGAGAAAGGTGTCTGGGTCAACCAGGCTAAGAATGAATCAGATCCTCCGAGAAGGCACATGTGTGCCTGTGCTAAGTTACTTCAGTCGTGACTGACTCTCTGCAACCCCATGGGCTGTGCCCACTAGGCTCCTCATCTGTGGGATTCTCCAGGCAGGAATAGTGGAGTGGATTTCCATGCCTTCCTCCAGGGGATCTCCCTGACCCAGGGAAAACCTGTGTCTCTTATGTCTCCTGCAGCTGGGTTCTTCACCTCTGGCACCACCTGGGAAGCCTCAGAAGTTACATGGTAAGTCCTAAATGGGCTTCCCTGATGGTTCAGATGGTAATGGATCTGTCTGCAAGTCAGGAGACCTGGGTTCAATCCCTGGGTCAGGAAGATCCTCTGGAGAAGGGAATGGCTACCCACTCCAGTATTCTTGTCTGGAGATCCTCACGGACAAAGGAGCCTGGTGGGCACAGTCCATGGAGTTGCAAAGAGTCAGACATGACTGAGCGAATGACCCACACACATAAGCTCTATGTAACTATGAGGTCCATGAAAATCAAGTTTACTTTCCACTAAAAAGACAAATGAAGTTAATATTCTGGTACACTTCTCATTATCTCACAAAGTAGATCATTTCCTTTTACTCCCCTTCTTTGTCATAGGTACACCCGCTCCTTTTTGGAAGTATAGTTGATTAACAATGTTGTTAATTCCTGTTAATTCAGCAGTGATTCGGTTATACATATATACATACATACATACATACATATATACATATATTCTTTTTTTAATACTCTTTGGTTTATCATAGGATGTTTTTTATTTGAGTATAATTGTTTTTTAATGTTGTGTTAATTTCTGCTGTACAATAACATGAATCAGCTGTAAGTAAACATATATTCCCTCCCTCTTGAGTCTCTCTCCCACAACCCCCATCCCACCCCTCTAGGTCACCACAGAGCAATGAACTGAGCTCTCTGTGTTAAACAGTATCTTCCCACTAGCTATCTCTTTCACACATGGTAGTGTATATACATCAATGCTGCTCTCTCAGTTCGTCCCACTCTCTCTTTCCCCACTTATATCCACTCTTAAGGCACACCACCATGGGAGAGGCTCCTAATTGGCTGGCTTTATTCTCTTACCTGAGCAGATTACAGAGGCCACTTGCCCTTCAGGACACAGCGATGCACCCAGAGCAGTTACAGGACAATCACCCATGTGCTGTTCTGTCCCAGTGCAGTGGAACATGTGTCTCCAGAGCTGCCCACTTCCTTTCCCAAAAGGTGCTCTTCCTGGGATAGAAGCAGCAACTCCACATTTAAGCTGCTGGCACAAAACATGAGCATCTTCCATGTCCCAGCGAGAGTTGCAGAGACGTCCCCAGGTCCCAAGAATCTTGACCTCCACTCTTCCTTCACACGGGGTATTGCCACCCACCAAGCGAACTTCTGTGTATCCTGGAAGGAGACAGGGCTTTAACAAGATGTCTTTGACTACCTAACCCTACCCTCTTCACAATACGGGGACAAAATGAACATGTTGTCTGGGTCTCACTTGAGCAGACTACTCCAATGTCCTTGCTGTGGCTACACGTCCCATCCGGGCGGGGTGCAACGGGGCAGAGTGAAAGATGGGACTCGTCACCCTCACACTGGAATTCTTCAGCCCAGATCTGTCCATTTCCTTCTCCAAAGTGAGCTCCCCCGAGGATGGAAACAGCGCTGCCGCACTCTAATTCCCTGCACAGCACGTTGGCCGATTCCAGAGAGAAGTCAGAATCACAGATGGTGCCCCAAGTGTCGCCATGTTTCACTTCAACACGACCGGAGCAGGGAATGTCCCCTCCGACTAGTCTGGGTTCCCTGTGGGCTGAAAAATAATATTTTGGTGAGAGAGAACACGATTCCAAGATCTTCCCTCCTGATGGGAATGAGGCAGGGAGTCAAAAGTGAGAAAGGGAAGCCATTCATTCCTCTTGGATTTTCTGCCTGGAGTTAGGTTTAACAATTTCCAGACCTCCCCATCCTTCACTGGACTACCCTATCAGATAATTCTGGAACTTTGCTTCATAGAACCCATAATTTCTGGAGCATGATTACTCTATCCTTTCAGTATTTTGCCTGTATTATCCATCACTTTGGAGCCCACAGATAGTGTGTGTTCATTCTCTCTACATTTTATCACTATATGCGCTCACTGCAATCTGGAGTCTGCCCCAACCATTTCAAGTGGCTCTAGGCAGAGACTTTC
Organism: Redunca redunca; assembly: GCA_006410935.1. Classification (NCBI taxonomy): domain Eukaryota; kingdom Metazoa; phylum Chordata; class Mammalia; order Artiodactyla; family Bovidae; genus Redunca; species Redunca redunca. The sequence goes on from SJYQ01002433.1 coordinate 182,458, forward strand.
AATATATCTACTTCCTATTTCCCAAATGAAAAACAGACCTATTCTTTGATATCTGTCACACTTGATACATAAGATACTCTTTTTCCCCTGTTTTCTCCTCCTTCCTGCCTGATGGTGCTTTATCAGAACCTGTCACATGTTTCCCAATCAAAGTTCTGTCCTCAGCTTTCTCATCTCCTCAGTGGACATTTTCTCTCAGCTGCCAGTAAATATGTTTTCATCTATACATTTTTCTTTAAATTTATACTCATAAGCAGATCTATTTGAACATCTGGAACTTCAGTTCAGTTCAGTCACTCAGTCGTGTCCGACTCTTTGCCACCCCATGAATCGCAACACGCCAGGCCTCCCTGTCCATCACCAACTCCCGGAGTTCACTCAGACTCACGTCCATCGAGTCCATGATGCCATCCAGCCATCTCATCCTCTGTCGTCCCCTTCTCCTCCTGCCCCCAATCCCTCCCAGCATCAGAGTCTTTTCCAATGAGTCAACTCTTCGCATGAGGTGGCCAAAGTACTGGAGCTTCAGCTTTAGCATCATTCCTTCCAAAGAAATCCCAGGGTTGATCTCCTTCAGAATGGACTGGTTGGGTTTCCTTGCAGTCCAAAGGACTCTCAAGAGTCTTCTCCAACACCACAGTTCAAACGCATCAATTCTTCAGCACTCAGCTTTCTTCACAGTCCAACTCTCACATCCATACATAACCACAGGAAAAACCGTAGCCTTGACTAGACGGACCTTAGTCGGCAAAGTAATGTCTCTGCTTTTGGATATGCTATCTAGGTTGGTCATAACTTTTCTTCCAAGGAGTAAGCATCTTTCAATTTCATGGCTGCAATCACCATCTGCAGTGATTTTGGAGCCCCAAAAAATAAAGTCTGACACTGTTTCCACTGTTTCCCCATCTATTTTCCATGAAGTGATGGGACCGGATGGATGCCATGATCTTCATTTTCTGAATGTTGAGCTTTAAGCCAACTTTTTTGCTTTCCTCTTTCACTTTCACCAAGAGGCTTTTTAGTTCCTCTTCACTTTCTGCCATCAGGGTGGTGTCATCTGCATATCTGAGGTGATTGATATTTCTTCCAGCAATCTCAATTCCAGCCCAGTGTTTCTCATGATGTACTCTGCATATAAGTTAAACAAGCAGGGTGACAATATACAGCCTTGACGTACTCCTTTTCCTATTTGGAACCGAGGCCAGGGGTGGTGACCCTGAGGAGCCACCCACGCCCGAGGCCAGGGCCAGCGGCCGGGAGGAGCAACCCGAGGAGCGGTGGCTGAGCAGGCACAGGAGGGCCTGGAGGAGCTATCCCACATTGAAGGTCAGGAACGGCAGCGGTAAGGAGATACCCCTTGTCCAAGGTAAGAGAAACCCAAGTAAAATTGTAGGTGTTGCAAGAGGGCATCAGAGGGCAGACACACTGAAACCATACTCACAGAAAACTAGTCAGTCTAATCACACTAGGACCACAGCCTTGTCTAACTCAGTGAAACCAAGCCATGCCTGCGGGGCAACCCAAGACATGCGGGTCATAGTGGAGAGGTCTGACAGAATGTGGTCCACTGGAGAAGGGAATGGCAAACCACTTCAGTATTCTTGCCTTGAGAACCCCATGAACAGTACAAAAAGGCAAAACGATAGGATACCAAAAGAGGTATCTCTCCAGGTCATTAGGTGCCCAATACGCTACTGGAGATCAGTGGAGAAATAATTCCAGAAAGAATGAAGGGATAGAGCCAAAGCAAAAACAATACCCAGCTGTGGATGTGACTGGTGATAGAAGCAAGATCCGATGGTATAAAGAGCAATATTGCATAGGAACCTGGAATGTCAGGTCCATGAATCAAGGCAAATTGGAAGAGGTCAAACAAGAGATGGCAAGGGAGAACGTCGACATTCTAGGAATCAGCGAACTAAAGTGGACTGGAATGGGTGAATTTAACTCAGATGACCATTATATCTACTACCGCGGGCAGGAATCCCTCAGAAGAAATGGAGTAGCCATCATGGTCAACAAAAGAGTCCGAAATGCAGTACTTGGATGCAATCTCAAAAACGACAGAATGATCTCTGTTCGTCTCCAAGGCAAACCATTGAATATCACAGTTATCCAAGTCTATGCCCCAACCAGTAACACTGAAGAAGCTGAAGCTGAACGGTTCTATGAAGACCTACAAGACCTTTTAGACCTAACACCCAAAAAAGATGTCCTTTTCATTATAGGGGACTGGAATGCAAAAGTAGGAAGTCAAGAAACACCTGGAGTAACAGGCAAATTTGGCCTTGAAATGTAGAATGAAGTAGGGCAAAGACTAATAGAGTTTTGCCAAGAAAATGCACTGGTCATAGCAAACACCCTCCGGAACTTAAGGTGTTCCAAATTGAATGAATTGTGCACTGACAAGGCCACCATAGTCTTTATTCAATTAATGGTATCAAGGACCAAATTAGAACCATCTGAAATTGAACCCCTGTGTTTATCTCCTCAGAAATAATGGTAATAATGATAGCAATGAAGATTAAGTGAACACCTACTATATATGTATATTTGTATGTGGCATTTTGGGCTTCCCTGGAAGCTCAGTGGTAAAGAATCTGCCTGGAGACCCAGCAGCAGACCCAGGTTCAATCCCTGGGTCAGGAAGATTCCCTGGAGAAGGAAATGGCAAGCCACTCCAGTATTCTGCCTGAGAAATCCCATGGACAGCAGACTCTAGCAGGCTACAGTCCCTAGGGTCATAAAGAGTTAGACACAACCTAGCAACTAAACAACAACAAATATGGCATCTTAGTATTTATTTAGCAATCATTATTTCATCCTGATTATTGCCTTAGGGTATAATTATTACAGACAAGGAAACTAAAATGCACAGAAGTGAAGTAATTTGCTAAGGTCACACAGCAGGTTAATGAAGGGACAGGGTTTGGAGCCAGGCAGTATACTGTAGAGCCTAGACTCCTGACCCTCCCAACACACTGCACATGGGAAAGCTACCTGTACCAGTTGACTGACTCTCCAGCATATTTTTTCTCCATACTTACTGACACTACTTTGATGTAATTTGTCACTACACATCATGTAGACTTTTGCAATAGCTTCCAAAGTGATCTCCTTGCTTTTAAGTCCTCTTTCCAATAAATTTATGTCACAACCACAAATATTAAATTTCAAATATTTTCACATAATTTCTGTCTTCAAGAGAAGTCAATGTTTCTCTACTGTGTATACAATAATTCATCTTTTCAACAAATATTATTAAGCATTTACAATGTTTTAGGCATTTGGATTGGGCTAAAATATCTATCACAGAGTTCAGTCTATCAGTAAGGATAGATAATTCTAATACTACTAATAATAATCATAACCATAGTAGCTAACATACATTGATCACTTGCTGTGCAATTCCCATGAAAGAGTAGATATTACTACCATCGTTTTTGTTTTTGTTTTTTGAGGAAATTGTAGCAGAAAACTTTGGCAGCTTCCCCAATAGCACTCATCTATCCAAATTAAGGAGACATAATAAGCATTATTTTAGCATACTCAAAAAAACTCTATGATGTCACTTTAAAAGCCTTAACATCTATTACTCTGACAATCATACCTGTTACCCCAGCCTAAAGATGTTTTTCAAGCTTCTGTGTCTCTGCAGACACTTTTTGCTCGACTTATATTTCCCAAACTTATGTCTGGGGGACAAAGTTACTTCTTTTCAAGGAGGCCAATTTTTCCCTGATTTCTCTCTCCTTCAAAACACATAATTTAGTAGAAGATATACATGTTCATGTACTGAGTCCAAAACTAGATACGTGTTTTAGATACAAAACTAAGGAAGGAGTTATCAGTTCTATTTGGGCCTTTGTAAGAAAACTATAAAGAGTACTATAAATCTGAACTGAGCTTTGAAAAAAAGATGAGAAGTTTGCCAAGTAAATGATATGTGATATGGCATTTAAAGAATACAATCATGAGACAGGATGATCTAATTGAGAGATTATGATAATTTAGTATGGCTGGATTTTAAAAGGTAAAGAAAAGACACACCAGCTATATAGCTAAAGAAATGGAGCACAGGCTTTAAGGGCATGCTTCACTAGGTTGATACCCACTCATCAAGATAAGTAAGAACTTCTTTTAACATTTGTTGTTCAGCCTCTAAGCTGTGTCCAACTCTCAGCAAATCGGAGGTAATTCAAGTTACACGGAAGATACAAAGCATTTCCTTTAATTCATCTTAAAAGAGAGGAAAGAAAGAAGAGGCATATGGAATTGGGCTTTCTAAAAGGCATAAGTCTTTTAGAGATGCCTGGAGAAGGCAATGGCACCCCACTCCAGTACTCTTGCCTGGAAAATCCCATGGATGGAGGAGCCTGGTAGGCTGCAGTCCATGGGATCGCTAAGAGTCGGACACGACAGCGAGTTCACTTTCACTTTTCACTTTCCTGCATTGGAGAAGGAAATGACAACCCACTCCAGTGTTCTTGCCTGGAGAATCCCAGGGACGGGGAAGCCTGGTGGGCTGCCGTCTATGGGGTCACACAGAGTCGGACACGACTGAAGCGACGTAGCAGCAGCTGTCAAATATGAGTAATCCTTTTTTTAATATCACTAATTCTTAAGATCCCTTGACATTACTATCAGCATGACACAGATATACCATCAGCCCTTGCCAATTTCCTAAAATGTTCTAGATCTGATGATATTCTCTATTATAGCAGTATAGAATAACTCAGCCATGCAAACATTTCACCACTTATGCATTCAATATGTTTGAAGCAAGTTCCATCCAAATTTGAGTTGAATAACACGTTGCTTTTTAAACAGAGCTAAGACTTTATAGCAAATAATGCCTCTACAACACAGTGACTGGAGTTGAGTTTAATCTTGTTGAATCATTATTTGAGAATGAAATTACTCTAAGATATCGTTAACTCTTATTCATATGATCCTATTCCACTTTTCGACAGACCTAAGTCTTTGGTTAAAAACAGTTTCTTAGATTTTTTCTTTTAACCTCTTGCTCTTTCTAGACTGATCTCGAGCAAATAAAACACAACCAGTGAAATACAACTTCCCCCTAAAAAAAGCAAAACAAACAGATATCCTGCTATTTCCTTAGTCCCAAAATAGTTGAGTCCAAGAGAAAAGAGAAATCCTTCTTCCAGAAGTGACTTGGAGACTCCATTCTCAGCTTTATCTCATAAGTCTGCCAGTAACACATTAGTCTATACCACAGAATGGCTTCCTTACACCATTTACTCTGAGTACATGATTAGAATATTGATAATTTACTCCTTTAAGGGATTTTTTTCCTATTAAGCCTGACTGAATTTTTAAATGTATTTTTTAATTGGAGTATAATTGCTTTACAATGCTGTGTTAGTTTCTGCTGTATACAACATGAATCAGCTATAAATATATATATATATATATCCCCTCCCTCTTGAACCTTCCTCCCCAACCCCCATCCCATCCCTCCAGGTCAACACAGAGCACTGGGCTGAGCTCCCTGCGCTATACAGCAGCTTCCCACTAGCTATCTATTTCATACATGGTAGTGTGCAATGGCAACCCACTCTACTACTCTTGCCTAGAGAATCCCAGGGACGGGGGAGCCTGATGGGCTGCCGTCTATGGGGTTGCACAGAGTCGGACACGACTGAAGCGACGTAACAGCAGCAGCAGTGTATACATGTTAATGCTACTCTCTCAACTCATCCCACCCTCTCCTTCACACCCTGTGTCCACAAGTCCAGTCTCCACATCTGTTCTATGACTGCATTTTAACATAAAAGCCATTAACTGAATTTCTGTGCCTGGATTTAGCCCTTTTAATCAATAAATTAAACTTTCCCTGACATCAGTAACTAAATCTATATTTATTTCTTTCTGAAGAAACAAAGGACAAATATAAGAAATAATTAGAGGTATTTCCTTTTGTTTGGTAATAGATACAATACAGTTTAAAGAATCACTAATGCGTTTTCATCATTTATTCCTTTCCAGACTCCAAAAAAGTATAGGTCATTCTAATCTCAAAATTATCTTTCAGATTTTGGTAAAATAAAACAAATTCAAATGAACAAGTTATTACATTCAAAAGTCCTCTACAGCACCTATACAGTCATTACAAACAAAATGTCTGGGATTCAAACCAATTTTATGCCCAAAACTCTTAGACATCTTTGTAGCTAGCTTGTCTAAATTACAAGTCGGGGTAAACAGTTGCTTTGTCTTTCTAGTCTTCCTGCTTTACTGAATTTTGCTGGCCCTATCAACCACAATGCCTTATGCTTTATAAAAGTCTAAGAATTTAAACAGACTATGGAATTCATAGTTTGAACTTGACAGACACGGAGATGGTATTTCCATAATTTTTTTCCTGAAAATCTTCTGAAAGAATCAAGTAAATCAAGAAATAAAATTACAAACTCTATTTCTAGAAAAACAAGGACAGAGCTAAAGTCTTGGCCCAAAAATTAGTAGAAGGGTTTCCAAATGCTACAGAAATATAACAAGAGAGTTTACAAAAGAAAGCAAAGTGCACATATGGCAGATAGCAAACAAAAATATGATTTTGTAAAGGGAGGGAACCCATGTTAAGTTGCAAATTTATGCTATTTGGGATTTTTATTATATGTAGATAAATTGAATCCTGGGCTTCCCTGGTAGCTCAGACAATAAAGAATCTACCTGTAATGCAGGAGACCTAGATTCGATCCCTGGATCAAGAAGATCCACTGGAGAAGGAAATGGCAACCTACTCCAGTATTCTTGCCTGGGAAAGCCCATGGACAGAGAAGCCTGGCAAGCTACAGTCCATTGAGTCACAAGAATCAGACACGACCTAGCAACTAAACCACCAATAGAATCCTATATAATTCAGGATGGGTTATCACAAATAAGGTACTCTAGTAATAAAACCTAAATTTTGGATGTGGTTGAAAGGAATTCATGGCTATAACATACTAATGATATAGATATTGTAGGCCGGAAAGCTAATAAGTATTGTTATCCGTGGTAAAATATCTGGACAGATGTCACACTGAAAAGAACATTATATGCTCACTAAAGATGAAAAATGGATAACATATTGGGGAAAGTGTAAAAAAGGGAAAGTATATTAAAAAGAAAAAAAAAATCAGAGGGTTGACATGGCATGAATCCTCCTTGCCACTTTTAACATTTAAGAGAGAGATGAGCTCAGACTAGAAGCCAGTGGACTACAAGAAGAAATGGAAGGAAAAATACTAATTTTGTGAGGGAGACATCATCTGCCTGTAGCTACTGCATGCATGCTAAGTCACATCAGTTGTGTCTGACTCCATGACCCCATGGACATAGCCCCCCAGCTCCTCTGTCCATGGGATTCTCCAGGCAAGAATACTGGAGACAGTCGCTGTGCCTTCCTCCAGGGGCTCTTCTGAATCCAGGGATATAACCTGAGTTTCTTGCATCTCCTGCATTGCAAGCTGATTATTTACTGCTGAGCCACCAGGAAAGCTGCGTGCAGCTATTAGATATAATTAATTGAGAGTCCTATAATTTGAAACTTACAGAATTGGAAGAAAAAACAAAACACGTTAAGTATCCTGTCCCCTAAATTAATGTGGTGATAAAACTTCAGATTTAGCAGAAAATAAAATTGATGATCTGCATATAAAGACAATAAGCCTACCAGCAAAGACAGGATTTATGTCTTGCCTTCCCTCTCAAACCCATGGTTTCAAATGACCTTAGGGCAGTGGCTAATAAATTGAGAGGAAGGGTCTGATCACAAGATAAATCAAAATATGTAATTTATTCTTTGATGGTGGTTATTTTCACATGACACTGGGTTAAAGCAAATAGGCTAGAAATCTACTAAGTTTGAAGAGAATATTTTGCTGAATTTGAGGGTGACTGATATCAGTTAATGAATACTCAACCCTAAAGCAACCCAAGGGTCCCTAAATCAGCATCAGCATGCAGTGGGTTGTGAAAGGTGTGCAGTCTCTGAATGGATTATACCCTCGAAACTGAACACAGAACTGATGATGAGAACAACTCACTGGGAAGTGCTGCTCTGAGAAGAGCACCTGGGCACATGAAGGACAGAGCACAGAGAGCAGCTTCTCAGAGGGCAGAGCCTGGTCCATCAGACTGGCTCCCCACACTCCCTCACTTGCAGAGCAACCCATTGTTCTTGTCCAGTTGTTGTTTACTTAAGCCATGTCTGATTCTTTGCAACCCCACGGACTGTAGCCACCAGGCTCCTCTGTCCATGAGATTTCCCTGGCAAGAATAGTAGAGTGGGTTGTCATTTCCTTCTCCAGGGGATTGTCCCAACCCAGGGATTGAACCTCTGTGTCCTGCATTGGTAGGCAGATTCTTTACTTACCACTGAGCCACCAGGAAAGCCCTCTTGTCCAGTAGGATATGATAATTACTTTGGAAGAACAGCTCTAGGTGTGTCTTGGTGAACACCTTGTTGTTAAAAAGGTATCACTCATCAACAAGTGATTAATATAAAATGCTAGGGATTGTCCACAAGACTAGCCAATCACAGACCACTTCTGAGTTTTTTAAAGAAGTTGCATGAAATACATAAAAATGTTCAGAGGGCACAGCCAAGATGACAGAGGAGGAAGATCCTGAGTCATCTCCTCAAGTGAGTACACCAAAGTAAAAACTGCTTATGAGAAAGACCAAAGTCTAGCAGAGAATCTTCTACAACTAAAGGTATAAAGAAAGAATCACATGACAAGCAGGAGGGGCAGGGCACAGTATAGCCAAGACCCATAGACCCAGGCATGCGACCACCAAATAAGAAGATAATTGCAGTTGCAGAGGTTCTCCCTAAGGATCAAGGAATTCCCCAACCAGTGGTCCTGCACCAGGAAGATAAGCTCCCAGGATGTTTGACTTTGAAAGCCAGCAGGGCTTACTTTTGGGAGAGCCAGAGGGCTGTGGGAAATAGAGACTCCACTCTTAAAGGACACACACAAAATCCCACCCACTCTGGGACCCAGAGCAGAAGCAGTCAATTTGAAAGAAGCCTGGGCCAGACACACCTGCTAATCTTGGAAAGCCTTCTGGAGAGGCGGGATATGATGGAACTCACCCTGGGGACCCAGATACTGACAGCAGCCATTTGGGGGAGCTCCTTCTACCACAAGGACACTGGTATTAGAAAAAGTCATTTTGGAATCCTCCCTGTAGCTTATTAGCACCAAGACCCAGACCCAGTTACCAGCCTATCAGTACAGAAGTGGGACACCTGAGGCCAAGAAACTAAACAGGCAGGGATGCATACCCCTACCGCTGTCCCCTATTATCTGCCTTGAGACTCCCCGAGCCCACAGACACCCTGGGACATGGCCCTGCCCACTAGAGGGCCAGGACTCAGCCCCACATACCAGGAAACCAGCACTAGCACAGGGACCCCCCCCCCAACACGGGACCTGCAGCCAGAGCCCCAGTTTCACCACCCCCACACCCCAGGGAGCTGACACTAGACTAGGAACACCCTGGGCATTGGCCCCGCCCACCAGCTGACCATTTTAAGCTCCAGGACCCTGGGCTCTGCAGCCAGAGATCCCAGGACTCAGCTCTACCCGACAGAGGGCTAGTGCTAGCCCTGGGACAAGTCTTATCCCCCAGAGATCCCAGCCCCAGGACCAATGCAACCCTACAACCTGGGCCCTGGCCCTGTCCACCAGCAAACCAACACGAGCTCTGAGATTCCTAGGCCTTGTAGCAGGGGACTCCAGGAGCTGACTCTGTCTGCCACTGGACTGGCACTAGCCCCAGGACATGGCTTCACTCACCAGTAGGTGAACACCAACCCTGAGATCCCTTGGGCATTGGCCCTACCAACAAGCAGGTGGACACCAACTCCAAGACATGTTGGACCTCTCAGCCAGCTGCCCCAGGAACCAGCTCTGCTCACCAGCAAGCTTTCACTAGATCTGGGAACACTGGCTCCCCCACACTCACTGTAAAACCTGGTTCAAACCACAAGAAGAACAGCACTAGCTCTAGAACACCCTTGGTCTCTACAATCAGCTACCCCATGACCCAGTCCCACCAAGCAGTGACTGGCAGCTTTTGCACAAGGCCGAGTCTAGCCAACAACCAGACTAGGGGCCAGCCATGCCTACCAGACCACTGACAGTAGTCAGCCAACCACAGTAGAAGGACTTGTGCTGTCAACATATGGGGCAAACTAGAGCACATAGCTCTGGTAACCAGAGGGGAGTATGCTGCTGGGAGCATAGAACATTTCCCATAGAAGGTAATTTCTCCAAAGTTGGGAAATGTCACCAAACCTACCACCTACATAGAACTGAAAACAGCAAATCAGGCAAAACGAGGCAACAGAGGAACATGTTCCAGACAAGGAACAAGACAAAACCCCAGAATAAGAACAGTGAAGTGCAGATAGGCAGTCTCAGTTCAGTTCAGTTCAGCCACTCGGTCATGTCTAACTCTTTGCAAACCCATGGACTACAGCACATCAAGCTTCCCTGACAATCACCAACTCCTGGAGCTTGCTCAAACTCATGTCCATTCAGTCGGTGATGCCATCCAACCAGCTCATCCTCTGTCATCCTCTTCTCCTCCTGCCTCCAATCTTTCCCAGCATTAGGCTCTTTTCAAATGAGTCAGTTCTTTGCATCAGGTGGCCAAGGTATTGGAGTTTCAGCTTCAGCATCAGTCTTTCCAATGAATATTCAGGACTGATTTGTTTTAGGATGAACTGGTTGGATCTCCTTGCAGTCCAAGGGACTCTCAAGAGTCTTCTCACAACACCACAGTTGAAAAGCATCAATTCTTTGGCGCTCAGCTTTCTTTATAGTCCAACTCTCACATCCATACATGACTACTGGAAAAACCATAGCCTTGACCAGATGGACCTTTGTTGGCAAAGTAATGTCTCTGCTTTTGAATATGCCGTCTAAGTTGGTCATAACTTTTCTTCCAAGGAGCAAGCATCTTTTAATTTCATGGCTGCAGTCACCATCTGCAATGATTTTGGAACCCAAGAAAAGAAAGTTTCTCACTGTTTCCATTGTTTCCCCATCTATTTGCCATGAAGTGGTGGGACTGGATACCATGGTCTTAGTTTTTTGAATGTTGAGTTTTAAGCCAGCCTTTTCACTCTCCTCTTTCATCAAAAGGCTCTTTAGTTCCTCTTCACTTTCTGCCATAAGGATGGTATCATCTGTGTATCTGAGGTTATTGATATTTCTCCCAGCAATCTTGATTCCAGCTTGTGCTTCATCCAGCCCAGCATTTTCCATGACGTACTCTGCATATAAGTTAAATAAGCAGGGTGACAATATACAGCCTTGATGTACTCCTTTCCCAAATTGGAACCAGTCTGTTGTTCCATGTCCAGTTCTAACTGTTGCTTCTTGACCTGCATACAGATTTCTCAGGAGGCAGATAAGATGCTCTGGTATTCCCATCTCATGAAGAATTTTCCACTGTTTGTTGTGATCCACATAGTCAAAGGCCTTGGCATAATCAATAAAGCAGAAGTAGATAATTTTCTGGAACTCTCTTGCTTTTTCTATGATCCAGCAGATGTTGGCAATTTGATCTCTGGTTCCTCTACCTTTTCTAAATCCAGCTTGAACATCTGCAAGTTCATGGTTCACATACTGTTGAAGCCTGGCTTGGAAAATTTTGAGCATTACTTTGCTAATGTGTGAGGAGTGCAATTGTGTGGTAGTTTGAACATTCTTTGGCATTGCCCTTCTATGGAATCAGAATGAAAACTGACCTTTGCCAGACCTGTGGCCACTGCTGAGTTTTCCAAGTTTGCTGGCATACTGAGTGTAGCACTTTCACAGCATCATCTTTTAGGATTTGAAATAGCTCAACTGGAATTCCATCACTTCCACTAGCTTTGTTAATAGTGATGCTTCCTAAGGCCCACTTGACTTCACATTCCAGGATGTCTGGCTCTAGGTGAGCGATCACACCATCATGGTTAACTGGATCATGAACATCTTTTTTGTATAGTTTTTCTGTGTATTCTTGCCGCCGCTACTTAATATCTTCTGCTTCTGTTAGGTCCATACCATTTCTGTCTTTATTGAGCCCATCTTTGCGTGAAATTTTCCATTGGTATCTCTAGTTTTCTTGAAGAGATCTCTAGTCCTTCCCATTCTATTGTTTATATAGATTTTGTAATATCTTTATATAGATAGATAGATAGATAGATAGATTGTATATAGGCAATTTACCTGATATCATATGCAATGTTGAAAAAGCTGAATGCATTTTCTCTAAGATCAGGAACAAGGCAAGGATGCCCACTCTTGCCATTTTTATTTGACATAATATCCAAAGTTCTATCCACAGCAATTTAGACAAGGGGAAGAAATAGAAGGAATCCAAACTAGAAAAGAAGAAGTTAATGCTGTCACTGTTTGCAGACAAGATGACACTGCATAGAAAATCCTAAAGTCACTACCAAAAAATTACTAGAGTTCATCAGTGAATTAAGTGAAGTTGCAGGATACAGAATGAATATACAGAAATCTGTTGCCTTTCTATACACTAACAATGAGCTATCAGAAAGAGAAATTAAGGAAACAGTTCCATTTACCATCACATCAAAAGGGCTTCCCAGGTGGCGTTAGTCAAAAAGAATCGACCTGTCAATGCAGGAGACACAAGAGGCACAGTTTTGATCTTGGGTCAGGAAGATCCCCTGGAATAGGGAATGACAACCCACTCCAGTATTCTTGCCTGGAAAATTGCATGGACATAGGAGCATGGCAGGGTACAGTCCATGGGCCCGCAAAGAATCAGACATGACTGAACAACTGAGTATATACATACATACATACAAAAAGAATAGCATACCTAGTAATAAACCTACCTAAGGAGGCAAGAGTCCTATACGCTGAAAACTACAGGACACTGATAAAAGAAATTGAAGATGACTCAAACAAATGGAAAGATATACTTTGTTCTTAGACTGGAAGAATCAATTTGGTTAAATATGGTTAAAATGACCATACCCCCAAGGCAATCTACAGATTCAATGCATCCCTATCAAATTACTGATGGCATTTTTTACAGAATTAAGCAATAAATTTTAAATTTGTATGGAAGCACAACAGATCCCGAATAGCCAAAACAATCTTGAGAAAGAAGAATAGAACTGGAAGAATCAGGCTGTCTCACTTCAGACTATACTACAAAGTTACAGTCATCAAAACAGCATAGTACTGAGACAAAAGCAGACAGAGATGAATGGAACAGGATAGAAAGCCCGAAATCAACCCACACATTTATTGCCAATTAATCTATCACAAAGGAGACAACAATATACAATGGAGAAAAGATAGTCTCTTAAATAAGTAGTGCTGGGAAAACTGGACAGCTCCATGCAGAAGAATGAAATTGGAATGCAACTTCTTTACAGGTTGATTGAAAGTCTTACCTGAGCAAGTAACTTTGGCTTCATTATAGTGTTCACAACTAAGCCCACCCCATTGCCAGTTCTTGCAGTCCCAGATAGAAGTTTCATTTCCATTGCAGTTGCTTAAAAACAGCCATGTGTTTGTTGCCTGAACTTTGGAATAAACTTGATAGGATGTTTTGAGTGCAGATCCACATCCCAGTTGCTTGCAAACCACATCAGCTTCTTTCAGTCCCCAGCCTCTGTCACACACTTTCCCTGTCAGTTTCTGAATTTCCACCTCCACTGTCCCAGCACAGCGGCTACCTCCACCTTTGAGTCTCAGTTCGAGATCTGATCCATCTGCAAAAGAAACATAAACTTAGGCCATAGATACATATGGCGGTTAACTACCATAGGGTACTTTTTTCAATCTTGTTCCTTCTCAGATACTGAGACACTAGAAATTCTGGCTTACCTACTTCCTGACTTTTAGAAGAGCAGCATAGACCACGAATTTGGTTAGAAATGGGGCTATAGTTTCAAAACTTGTAGATTTAGAATTTGAAGTGTGGTCCCTAATAGCAGTTGAAACAATTTTTATAGAAAAATAGAGACAGACAACCCTCCAAACTAGTCAAATAAAGAATGTATTAAAGATTCCTCATACCTGAAAAGAATTCCTAACAAGGAAATCATTAGCTAGTTCTCTCTCACACACCTCTTACACCTATTCCTACTCCTAAAGAACACAGACCCTTCCTTCTCTGTTTTTCTTGTTTTAACTTACCAGAACAGATCACACCAGCATCTTCGTTATGATTGCAGTAATGCTTTCCCCATTCGTGATGTCTGCACTGCCAGATAGCAGATTCATGTCCTTTGCAGGAAACACTATCAAGCCAAATGTGTCCAGTTCCCTCACTGGCATTGACTCTACCGATGGCAGTGATGGCAGTCGGACATCCCAATTGCTGACACGCTACAGCAGCATCGTTACTGTCCCAGCCATCATCACACACTGTCCCCCATTCTCCTTGGAATCTCACTTCTAATCTTCCTGAACACTTGGTGACTCCATCTACCAGTCTCAGGCTCAGGTCAGCTCCCTCTGTAAGAAGGAAACAAAGCCAGTCAGTGATAAAGAAACAAGCACGAGGATGCTCTAAACAGCTCTACCTGAGGTGAGATAAGAAAAAGGTGGGGGGAGGGGAACAAAAGCAGAGACAGAGAAAATAATGATATATTCCCACTGAAAATCATTAAAGATGGAAGTAGGAGCAGATCAGATAAGAAGTCAGTGTTACTGGGAACCTGGGATATAGCACAGGAGATCAGATTGGTGCTCTGTGATGACCTGGAGGGCTAGGATGAAGATGAAAGTAGGAGGGAGGTTCAAGAGGGAGGGGATATATGTATACATACAGCTGATTCACTTTGTTGTACAGCAGAAACTAGCACAAGATTGTAAAACAATCATACTCCAATTAAAAATAAGAAGACAGGATTTTTTTATGAATTAGGAGTTTGGGACTAGCAGATGCAAACCATTTTATATCAAGTGGATAAATAGCAAGGTCTTATTGTACAGCACAGAGGACTATATTCAGTATCCTATAATAAATCATAATGGAAAAGATCAATCAATCAACTAAGAAAAAAGAAGACAGGACTTTCCACTGTGAAGAGCATGCATTATAGGAAGAGTTTCTAACAGGAGGCCAAGGAACTGAAATTTATCTAGAAATCTGCTTGTTTAAACACCACAGATGTTTTGTTGGAATTTTTTTTTTCCTTCTGTTACATATATACTTACAGATGCCTAGGTGCTTATATATATATATGCTGCAATACTTAACACTCACTTTTGGCTCTGACTGCATTACCTACCCAGACTATTTGGCTTGTATTACTATGCTTGACCCCTTTCTGACCATGTCCATGGTTTAAAAGCAACACAAAGAGAGAAGGGACTTCATCATTACTCCTTTCACTTTCCCCTAATCAACACTCCTCAAAGACTAGCACTTGATTCTGAGTAATATCCTATAAAAAATAAATTGGGTTTTTCCCCTGGCATTTTTAGGTTTGTGGTTTTTTTTGTTTGTTTGTTTGTTTGTCACAGTGCTATTTATTGTGATTCCTCAGCATGTATCAGACACACTGAGAAGAAACATGCTGGTTAGAGACCTGAGTAAAGGAAACCGGAAGATACATACCGTATTTTTTCTACCCCAAATCCCTTTCACTTTCTTCAGCTAACAAAACCCATCTTTTCTGTAGGAATCCCATTCTTTGTGGTTCAGACTGTACATGATCACATTGTTCAACAAGAAAAAAGCCAACTTGGGAATTCCCTGGTAGACCAGTGGTTAGAACTGTGAGCTTCCACTGCACCGGGCCTAGGTTTTATCCTTGGTCAGAGAACTAAGATCCCCACAAGACACACAGCATGGTTTAAAAAAAAAAAAAGCAATTCAAGAAATAAAAGAAGAGCCAGAACTTTGATGATATTGTTTAAGTGCTGAATCCAGTCATGGATGGAGCCAACTCCTGGATTTCCCAGTTTTCTGAGTCAGTATTCCCTTATTTTAAAGCTAGTTTGAATTGAATTTCCTTTATTTGAAAAAAAAAAAAAAACAACCTAGTGAATACAAGAACATTTTTACCCTGGTTATAATTTCCTAAATATCCCCTGGGGTTCAAGACTTACTAGGTCTTCAAATGAGGCATTCAGTTGAAGAAAGGAGAGTGACATTTTTGTACACACAAAACCATGTCCCAGACCTTAATCAAGGATGGAATGTGAAAGTCCCTAGACAGACACAATGCCTGTTCACAGTGTAGTATTAGCGTAAATGAGGTTTTAATAGACAACCAGTTTTTTAAATCATTTGATTCTGTGAATTTGAACTAACAGTTTGGCGAAGGATGGGTCAATGTGGCTAAAGAGGAGACTTTTATAGGTAGAGGATAATAATAGGGGTGACTTTCTTCTAAAACATCCAGAAAGTAACATTTTCTAGTTAACCTGGTTTTTTTTCCTTTCTTTTTTTGGAAGGGTGAGGGAGTAGACTATTCTCTGAATACTTCCTTCTATCCCCATAACTTGGATCTCAGTTTCATGGCTCATCCTCCCTCCCTAAACTATTTATCCTAATTTCAGTGAATGGTTAAAAAAAAAAAAAAAATTCTCACAGGCTTCCCCATGGCTCAGCGGTAAAGAATTTGCAGGAGACTCAGGTTCCATCTCTGGGTTTAAAGATCCCCTGGAGATGGAAATGGCAACCCACTCCAGTATTCTTGCCTGAAGAATTCCACAGACAGAGGAGCCTGGTGGGCTACAGTCCATGGAGGCAGAAAAGAGTCGGACACAACTAAGTGACTGAACAATAACAACAACACAAAAAACCCACAAGTATCAGAACTGCATGCTGAAATTGGTAATAATGAGGCAATAAAAGAAGCAGACTTTCCTCACTGTAGTTTTCATTTGCATTTCTCTAATAATTAGTGATATTGAGCATCTTTTCATGTACTTCTTGATCATCTGTATGTTGTATAGGAGAAAATAACATTGTAAAGCAACTATACTCCAATAAAAAAAATTTTTAATAGTAAGAGAAAAAAAAAGAGCACATTTCATTATGTTTTTAAGAGTTCAAGCCTTTGAGACTTTTACCCCCATTTTTGTCCTCTCAGAGAGAACGGAACAAACCCAGAGCAGTCCTTACCTAAGCAAATCACTCCAACATCTTCAGCGTGATCACAGTTGTGCTTTCCCCATCCTTCGTGTCTGCAGTTCCAGAGAGCTGACTCATTTCCATGGCATACCAGATCATCAAACCAGATTGGCCCAGACCCTTCTCCAAAATTAGCTGAGCCAGAGAAACTGATAGCACTTCCACATCCAAGCTGTTTACAAACCACAGAAGCGTGATCGAAGTTGAAGTTATCATCACACACTGTTCCCCACTGGCCCTGGAATTTGATCTCTATTCTTCCTGAGCACCGGTTTCCTCCATTCATCAGCCTCATCTCCAAATCAGATCCATCTAGAGCAGAGAAAAGGCCAGAATTCACAAGTGATATTTATTCTGAAGTGATCTTAGATAATAGTATTCCTCTGGTCTCTTGAGACTTGCCGCTGTCCTTAAAACGATGTCTCGTTGTGGATGCTGCTCCAGTTCACATATTGAAGGATTTTGATCTTTGAAAACTAACTAACGATTAAGACTTTCTATCAAAGTCTACCCTCTTTACTATTATGCATGTGATCATAATAGAATTTCCAAGAAGCAGATGCTCTGAGAATTGAGCATTGATCGGGGTGGAGAATCTCAGAAATATGGACTCTGAAACCTTAGAAATATGAACTTGGAAACCTCATGAAACTCATGAGTCCCTAACTACTCATCCCTTTCTATTATTATGCACCAGTTGAAGCTTTAGGTGTATAAAGTTCAAAAACTAAATTTGATTGACATAATCCTTATATAAAGGATCCTTATGCAAAGGTATGAAAAACAGAACACAGGAGGTAAAAGTACTACACTGAGGTCTTAGCTTAAATAGTCAACACCATCAACAGCAATAATTATAGTAAGAGCCTGGCAAGACTTATTATGATTTTTAACTTCACTGTAGAAGCTTGATGTCGCTCTTACAATTATTATTTTTATCTTTCCCTGCAAAATGATTAACAATGAAAGACAACAAGGAAAGAAAGAAGAGAAAAGAAGAGGAGAACAGAGAAAGAGAAGGAAGAAGAAAGAGAAATGAGTTGTCTAGGTAATGAGAAGCAGTGAGCCATGAGGAAACAAATGCTAATTTTTAGCACCTATGACCTACCTGTCAGTGTACCAGTAGCTTTACATGTGTTATATTATTGACTATTCAGAAGCTGAAGTTTAGAAAGATTTACAACGTACTCAAAATAATAGCATGAAGGAGAAGTTGAGGAGTTTTCTAGATACTAGTTACTCCCATGACACCACAGCGCCTGGGTACAGATTGTTGTTGTCGTTTAGTCACTAGGTTTTGTCCAGCTCTTTGTGACCCCATGGACTGTAGCCCGATAGATTTCTCTGTCCCTGGGATTTCCCAGGCAAGAATACTGTAGTGGGTTGCCATTTCCTTCTCCAGGGGAACTTCCCAAGGGATCAGATCCATGTCTCTTGCAATGGCAGGCAGCTTCTTTACCACTAAGCCCACCAGGGAAGCCTGGATAGAGATTAATCCTTTCTGAAATCAGTCCTGTGGAGGAGACGGTCTCTAACAGAACGGCTGGGCAGGAGAGGGTTGCCTAAAGTTCAATGACATGAGCAAAGAGAAATTGGAAGCCCAGGAATCTGAACTGGATCAGAAACATGACCTTGGATTTTGTCTGCAGAAAGGTCTGGGCTATCATAATAGCAAGTGAGATGAAACTTATGAAATATTTTATAAATTAAAACTACCATGTAAATGAAATGAATAGCATTGCACAGTGAAGAAAGCAATTCTACTTTGCAAAATACCCTTCCTCCAACAAAACAGATTAGTGATAGGAGTATTTACTTCTTGACTAGGTAAATTAACTATCAGTTAATGGGCAAAAGGGTCATGATTTATGAGCCAATACACAAAAGCAGCTTTTTATGGGGAAAGGGGACAAGGAATCAAGTTAGATATGATTTAGGAAATGGCAACCCACTCCAGTATTCTTTCCTAGAAAATTCCATGGACAGAGGAGCCTGGCAGGCTGCCGTCCATGGGGTCACAAAGAATCAGACATGATTAAGCAACTGAGCACAGAATGTTACAGTAGGATTACTTAATATAAAACTGAAGCTAATCACTTCCTCATTGACTGTAGTATTCAGAATCTCTTTTGATTTTTTTTTTTTTTTTAGTATGAGTCTTGTCATACATTTTCTGGTCTTTAACAATGAATTGGGTCCTTTTCATACCTGGATCATTTTATACCTAGATTACTTACAGAAAACTGCCCTTTTCACTTTTAACCCATCCATAAGGTTTTTTCCCACCAAGCATTTCATGTCAAGGTTTGACTTACACAAGTCTTACCTGAGCAGGTGACTCCTACATCCTGTTGGTGAGTACAGTTATGCTTTCCCCACCCCTCATGTTTGCAGTCCCAGAGAGCTGATTCATTGCCTCGACAAGACACATGATCCATCCAGATGCGCCCAGTGCCTGCACTGGAATTGGTCCATCCTGTGGCTGTGATGACAGTCGGACACCCCAGCTGCTTACAAACAACGGAGACGGCCGCCATATCCCAGCCGTTGTTGCACACAGTTCCCCACTCTTCCTGGACTTTCACCTCCACTCTCCCAGAACACTTTTTACCAGCCGCCAGCCTCAGCTCCTTGTCTGTTCTCCCTGGAACAGGTAAAGGTAGCAAGTGGTCAAGATCCAAAAGCAATTAAAACGATTATTCCTTAGATTACTTATTTATTTTTCAAAGCCAGGTTTGAGAAACATTTCTGAACCTATCTATGGTACAGTCGGAGACTATCATTTCATAGGAATTCAAAACCAAACAGCAGTGTCACAGGCTTCAAATGAAGCAATGACACAGAAGCAGTAAACCTGGGTAATTCAATACCATATGGTGTCTTTATTTTATGTCTGAGATTCTTTATAACATCAATGTATATAATCCTATGGATAGTTTACTATAAAAATAAGATATTACAAAATTTTATAGAGATAAGCTATGTAAGTTTCTCCAAAATCCTCAGATCAGTGGAAAGAAGGCTAATAGTGAAAATGAAAGACTGATTATTGGGAATTCAGTAACTATTTCACACATGTATGCAAAATACCATGAATTTTTTAAATTAATCTTTAAATTTTAATTGGAGGCTAATTACTTTACACTACTGTGGTCTTTTTTGCCATACATCGATATGAATCAGCCATGGGTGTACTTGTGTCCCCCCATCCTAAAACCCCTTCCCACCTTCCTCCCCACCCCATCCCTCTGGGTTGTCCCTGAGCACTGGTTTTGAGTGCCCTGCTTCACACATCTAACTTGCACTGGTCATCTATTTTACATATGGAAATATCATAAATTCTTAAAATGCTAGTTGAAATCTACTGAACTTAGCTACCCAAATGGAAATTGAAATGGAGATATTTTCCTATTATCTTCTACCATAAAAAATCCCCTCTATCCTACTCCGTCCAAGGGTCTTAGCTACTGCCTCGTGATTATTTTAGCTAACATAGGAAACTGTGGTTCTTGATATATATCTGGCTTCCATGAACACATTTTAAGATAAATTTTGGCATTTTTCAAAGTGTTTCTAAAATTCTCTCATCCCAACAGTTCTGACCTTTCTCCTCCTCTGCACTGTTTCCTATTTTTTAGTTAGACATTACTTCAGATCTTTAAGGAATACGCATTTTTCCAGTGAGCATTTATTTTAAAAGAAAAAAAGAGCTGTACTAACATTTTAGGCAAGCAGGGTCACATCATTAAGTACTCATTTTGTGCTTTTAATATCCCAATCCTTCAAAACACCATGAAGCTTGCTTTTAGATGCTTTTTAGCCTTCAGGAGAATGATTTGCTTGTCAGTGATTCTCATCACAGTGGACAAAGATTGTGAGTAAATTTGACAAAGTACTCACCAAGAGCACTGATGACCAAACAGGCATAGAAAACTGAGACCACAGCAAGAGTGAAGGGACCGGAGTGGACAGAACACCTTTTAAAGCCTGTGGAAAGAAATAAAATAAGGTAAAAGTATAGTCTTTCCAACCAAAGAGGCTTTAGAGCAGGTAGGTGGTTCCAGAGGTTTGAAATTAACAAAGAAAATCAAGCCAAGGCAGAAAACCCTCCTCCTAAATGGCAAGGCAGGCAGGCAGGCAGGCAGGAAAAATTTATATCCAGGATCATACAGCAACAGTGAAGCAGCTTTGAAACTGTCCCTGGTTACAGGCAACCTAGAAGTGAGGGATTAAAAGAGAGTTGGAGATGCAAAAAGAATTGCAACAGTGAGTCTTAGCACCTGGAAAACTGAAAAGACGTTGATGAAACTTAGAAGTGGGCACTTCTCCCATTGGGCAAAGAACAATATTCAACCTTTGATATTCTCCTCTCCAAGCCTACCTGATCCACATTATTCAATGGAAAGTTCCATGAGGAAATAAATTATACCTATAATGTTCACCGGTTTCACCAGTACCTGGCACAGTGCCTGCTAAATTCTGATTGAACACTACAACTGGAGGAAACAGTGACAAAGATTATATTTGAAAGTCCCCATTATTGGACCTTGTGGGCTTCCCAGGTGACGCAGTTATAAAGGATCCACCTGCCAGTGTGGAAGACACAGGTTTGATCTCTGGGTCAGGAAGATCCCCTGGAGGAGGAAATGGCAACCCACTCCAGTATTCCTGCCTGGAAAATCCCATGGACAGAGAAGCCTGGAGGGCTACAGTCCATGGGTTCGCAAAGAGTGGGACACCACTGAGCAGCCAAGCATGCACACAAACACACCATTAGAAATTATCTCCAAAAATAGCCTAAAATGCCCTATCACTCTCACTTCTCCTTCTTACTCTCATCCTACAGTAATTTTAAAGTAAAAATGCTATGACACAGAACTGTGAGCTTATTACCTATGCTTTCATGTGGTAAGGTTTCAAGTTTAAAAGCTTGAAAAAACAGTAAGAATGTTAAATGAATTTAATGCATCCACATAAATCATGAAGTAGATTTTAACACTCAGGGGTGTCATTCTAAATGCCCTCTAGGGAATCAACTTTTCATTAATATGCATTCCTACTTGTTCTATCCTTTCTAACAACTATTCGTTTTATACTCAATACAATTCAGTTAATTTTAGTTCCTTACATAGTTGTTCCTCAGTGGTTTTACAGAGTTGATGCCAAATCTAATCCTTATTTCATACCTTCAATTTCGAACCTACGGAAGATACAGGTACTTCTTCATAGGCTTCTTGCTCTTTCCAATAACTTACCCTCCTGATGCCCATCATTATTAAATCAGATCCACTGACTGTCAGAATATTACTATACTCCATTAAAGAGTAGACAGAACAAATGATAAGCTTTACCAGCAGATCCAGAGCTGTCATGTAGCACCATTCTGAGTTTGTCCATTCCAAAGTTTTATGATGCTTAAATCTTCTTGTATTATTCTCTTGGAATGGTCCCTTGAAGAAGAGGACCACTAGGAATTCTAAAAATCATTTCACTTCCACACACACACACACTCAAAAAGAAGGCCTTCATCATGGAGGTGGAGTCAACCAGAAAAAGGAAGTAATTAAAAGAGACAGGTTCCTTTTTGTCCTCATGTTTTCTTCCATCTGGGACATGAAACAGAAAACTGACAGTTACTACAGATTTACAAAAATTAAAGGGGAAATACTAGCTCAAATATGGTTGCCATTGAACATGAAATTTTTACACTCGGTTTTGGATGAATATATTTGAAACAAAAATAATCATTGTTTTGAGATGAAATTATGTCAGAAAAACGAAGGTAAGGGACTTCCCCGGTGGTCCAGTGGTTAAGAGTCTGCTTGTCAATGCAGGGCTCATAGGTTCAATCCCTGGTCAGGGGAAGATACCACACGCCTCGGAGCAATGAAGCCCGTGTACCCCAACTACTGAGCCAGAGCTCTAGAGCCCACTAGCCATGCCTCCTGAAGCCTGGGCTCCACAAGAGAAGCCACCATAATGAGGAGCCGGCGCAGCACAACAGAGGAGCCTCCTGTTGGTGCAACCAGAGAAAGCCCACACAGAGCAGTGAAGACCCAGCGGAGCCAAAAATAAACAAACAAGAATAAAACACTTAGAAATGAATTTTTTAAAAGAAACCAAAGTAAAATGGGCAAAACATAATTAAATCACTAAAGCTTGATTGTATAGCCATTTTTATTATTATTTCCATAATTAAAAGTGTCTCATGAATAATTTTGTGCAGATTATCCATAGATAGCACTTGAATTTCTTTTCTTTTTTAAAAAATTTTATTGGAGCATAGTTTACTTGAATTTGTTTTCTTGTTTAAAAAATTTTATTGGAGTACAGATTTATAATGTTAAGTTCTTCTGCACAGCAAAGTGAATCAGTTATACACACACACACATATATATATGCCCACTCTTTTTTAGATTCTTTTCTCATATAAGTCATTGGAGAGTATTGAGAAAAGTTCCCTGTGCTATACAGCAGGTCCTAATTATTATCTGTTCTATATATAGTAATGTGTATATGTCAACACAAATTTACCAATTTCTCTCTTCCCACACCTCCTTTTTCTACCCTGCTAACCATAAGTTAGTTTTCTACATCTGGGACTCTATTTCTGTTTTGTAAAGAAGTTCATTTGTACCATTTTTTTATAGAGTTCACATATAAGTGATATTATGTATTTGTCTTTTTGTGTCTGACTTAACTTCACTCAATATGGCAATATATATATATGCATTAAACTTCCTAAAAATCTTTCCACAATGAATATTCTAAGCCCCTTTGGCTTCACTGGTAAATTCTAACAAATATTTAAGGGAAAAAAATAATACCAATTCTAAACAAACACTTCCAGAAAACAAAGAATAGTGACTACTTTCCAACATGTTCTATGAGGCCAATATAACTTCATATCAAAACCAGAAAAAGACATTATAAGGAAGGAAAATTACATAGGAATATCTCTCACAGACATATATGCAAAACTGTGGACAAAATATTAGCAAATAATATCTAGAAATATATAAAATAATAATATATCACGACCAAGCAGGATTCACCCCAAAAATATAACGTTAGTTTCACATTCAAAAATTAAAATTGTATATAACTCATTATATAAGACTCTTAACAGAAAAATCATTCAATCAACTTGCCTTTCACAAAATGTAACATCAGTTCCCAATAAAAACTTAGTGAACTAGGTGTGTAAAGGGCATGCATGAAAAGCCTACAGCTAAAATCATATTTAATGCTCAAAGACTGAATGCTTTCTCATTAAGATCAAAAGACCAAAATGTTAATTTTAATCATTTCTATTTGACATGGTACTGGAGATACTATCCAGGACAATCAGACAAGATAAAGAAATAAAAAACATTCATGTTGAAAAGGAAGTAAAACAGTCTTTTTCTTGGCAGATGACATGATCATCTGTGTAGGACATATAATAAAATCTACAAAAAACCACTAGAATTAATAATTGAGTTAAACAAGGTTGCAGGATACATGATCAATATACAAAAATCACATAACAAAAAAAAATCAGAAGTTAAAATTTAAAAGTAAATTCCACTTGTAGTAGTATTAAAATTATACAAAATATTGAGTAAACTTGACCAAAAATGTGAAAGTCCTATATACTCCAAACCACACAATATTCTTGAAAGAAATTAAAGAAGATTTAAATAATTGGATTAATTTAAATAATTGTTGGGTTAGAAGACTTTATTGTTAAGATTTCAG
>SJYQ01002433.1:207377-220828 GCA_006410935.1 Redunca redunca
AATCAATATCCTAATGTGCATTTTTTCATAAAAACTGGCAAATTGATTTTAAATTTTATTTAGAAATGCAAGGGGTCTAAAACAGACATAACAAATTTGGAAGTGAACATGTTGGAAGATTAACACTAGCCTATTTCGAGATTTTTTTTTATAAAACTGCCATAATGAAGACAGTGTTGTATTAACATAATCAACACAAATATGAATGATTGATTTTTGACAAAGTATAATATTTTCAACAAATGGTGCTGAACAGTTGGTTATTCATATTGCAGCAAGGTGAATTTTAATCCTTACACCATATACAAAAAGGGATCATAGACATAAATATAAAACCTAACTTTTTTTTTCTATTTAGCATTTTTGTTTATTTATTTTCTAAATTTTTATTTTAACTTTATTTTACTTTACAATACTGTATTGGTTTTGCCATACATTGACATGAATCCACCACGGGTATACATGCGTTCCCAAACATGAACCCCCCTCCCACCTCCCTCCCCATAACATCTCTCTGGGTCATCCCCATGCATCTGCCCCTAGCATCCTGTATCCTGCATTGGACATAGACTGGCGAGGTTTCAGTTATGAGAACTGGTAACACATGTTCATTTAGTGACCTGTACATGAATGTTTACGTGAGTTTTACTTGTAATGGACAAAAACTAGAAACAAACAAACAAAAAATGTCCTTCAACTGGTGAATGGGAAAACGAGCAGTGGAATTAATACTCAGCATCACAAAGGAGTGAACTGCTGACACGTGTGACAACAGAAATCAGTCTTCCACTTTGTGAACTCATTTAGAATTCTGGGAAATACGAACTAATCTTTTGAGACTGGAAGAAGTGGTTGCTTAAGTCGTTTTTATACTGGGGGTAAAAATGATGAAACTTTCGAGGGATAATGGATATGTTCATTGTCTTGATTGCTTTGATGGTTTCACAGATACACACCTGCTTATCAAAACTGAAAAACTGATCACTTTAAGTATGTGAGCTTAGCACCTATCAATTATACCTCAATAAAGCTGTTTAGAAAATCTTGCTGAACACTTTTTGCTATAAGAAAAAGAAAAGGAAAAACTCTGACATTAGCCCATCTTTCAGGTTTACAACAATACATGGTGCAAGGTGAATCCTTGATAGGAACCAGGTTTGAGGAAAACTGAAGATGTGAAAAACTTTGAATGGACCTGAAAGTTAGAAGATAATATCATAGGAAAACTTTGATATTTTATATGAGCTTCTGCATGGCAAACAGAAGAGGGAAGAGGAATAGAGACAGAAGTAGTACCAGATTTTGGAACTCATTTTGGATTTTGGAAAAGATTTTGGGCTTGTTAGCAAAGCCCTTGTGTATTTGAGAAATACATATTCTCATTGTATTCCTTCTCTAAATGAAGTCATTAGCTTTGTTAGAACCACCTAGTGTTTCTATAACTAAATAAACTTCTGTATTGTTCTTTTAAAAAAGTTCTACATATAAATTGCAAATAGTATTATTATATAAGTCATGAAACAAACCCATGCTTTACTCAGCCTTTACCACCCAACTGTTGAGAGAATATCTGTGTTCTCTTCCTAATTTGCCTAAGTTACAGTTTCTTTGCAATGCTGAGCAAGGTCAACTTTTTCTTTTTTTATGTTCTACCAATCACTGAATAAACAGTCTGTTGATTATCTAGTCTGTTTGCAGTTCATGGTGAATGATTATCCAGACCTTATTATCCTTTGTGATAGAGTGCCAGGACTCTCTTGGTTTTGAACTCTTCAACTGCTATTTTTGAGTTTTCAGTTTTTCTGAAAAGTTCTTTGTCCCACATATCTGATTTTTTCCTCAAAACCCCAGACTATAATGTCTTCTGACTTCATTGTGCTCTGTATCTTAATTAACTCAATACTGTCCTTTATTGCCCAAAAGATTGCTTTTCCTAATATTCTGATATGTTGAGCACAAATTTAAGCTTTATGCTAGCAAACTCATCATTTACATTAAACATATAAAATGTGGCTGTTGGCATAATATGATGCTTGCTGTGTACAAATATTAATAGTTCATTGCAGGCTGCATATTGACCAACAGTCAGCTTTGATTCCATCATACTCTGATATTTTTTCCTTAACTCTGGTAATTGGACTTCTGCTTTTGTTCATGCCTTGTGAAAGATTTTGTCTTGCACCAATTCCAGTAATTTGTACCAGATGATCCACGTATGCTTCACTTTCTGTCTTGGCTTCTCCAAATCACCAAGTGCTTCAGGACAGGGGGTGCTGTCTTTCAACAGATATTTCTGAGACTGAAGCAAGATGTTGTTTTTGTACCATTTGATTACCAGCCAGAGACTGGATATCTTTCTCTTTACTCCATCCAACAATTGCTATGGCTAACCTACATAAGTGGAGAAGGAAATGGCTACCCACTCCAGTATTCTTGCCTGGAGAATCCCATGGATGGAGGAGCCTGGCGGGCTACAGTCCATGGGGCCGCAAGAGTCAGACACGACTTAGCGATTAAACCACCACAACAACCTACATAAAAATCACAGTTTTATGGTTTAAAACTATCCTAGATTACTCCCATATTGAATATAAATTGTTTTCGCCTATTGAGTAACATTATGGGTGCCTGTACATTTTATGGTCCCCCTGAAAATTATCATTTGTTTAGCCTTTCATTTGCTCTTTTTTTTAATTTAAATTTATTTATTTTAATTGGAGGCTAATTACTTTACAACACTGTATTGGTTTTACCATACATCAACATGAATCTGCCACAGGTGTACACGTGTTCCCTATCCTGAACCCTCCTCTCACCTCGCTCCCCGTACCATCCCTCTGGGTCATCCCAGTGCACCAGCCCCAAGCATCCTGTATCCTGCACTGAACCTAGACTGGCGATTCATTTCTTACATGATATTACACGTGTTTCAATGCCATTCTCCCAAATCATCCCACCCTCACCCTCTCCCACAGAGTCCAAGAGACTGTTCTATACATCTGTGTCTCTTTGGCTATCTCGCATACAGGGTTATCGTTCCCATCTTTCTAAATTCCATATATATGTGTTAGTTTACTGTATTGGTGTTTTTCTTTCTGGCTTACTTCACTCTGTATAATAGGCTCCAGTTTTATCCACCTCATTAGAACTGATTCAAATGTATTCTTTTTAATGGCTGAGTAATACTCCATTGTGTATATGTACCACAGCTTTCTTATCCATTCATCTGCCAATGGACATCTAGGTTGCGTCCATGTCCTGGCTGTTATAAACAGTGCTGTGATGAACATTGGGGCACATGTGTCTCTTTCAGTTTTGGTTTCCTTGGTGTGTATGCCCGGCAGTGGGATTGCTGGGTCATAAGGCAGTTTCGCTTGCTCTTTTTAAGCTAGTCAACACAACTTCACTCTTTGTACACAGATATTGAATACAATATGGATAATTCAACACTGATCTTTCTTCTTGTTCTCAATAATTTCTTGCTCTTTCTCCAAATTTCCTGTAATATAAGCTCTTTGCTTTAACTCTAGACTCTAGTCTCTTCCTGGTAGCCGAGATTTCATGTTAGTGCTTAACATCCTCAACATTTGATATTTGAGTTTCCCAATATTTTTCAGAAAAGACTTGTAATTCCAACTTTTTCCTGTTAAGAGTTTTTGTGAGAATGCAATTTTTGTTCACAGTTTGCTTTTCCTTTCACTCAACTAAACTCAATACAATATGGTTTCCACTCCATATTTTATATTTTTGCACTTACTAAGTAAATATATTTAAATGTCTACTTGTATTAAATATTCTGTTAGTTTCTTAGGATACACTAGGAGTTAATTCATTCCAGGCATCTAATTTCATTGAGCATATATTCTAGTAGGAATAATAGACATAAACATAAGCAAAGTAAGTGTTCTATGTGATATAGAGGGCAAGAACAGAGCAAGTGAACTTAATCTCTTACAAGCAAGGCTAGAGGGTTTGTATTACATCCAGGCAAAAGTGTCCTATGAACTGAGCTCTGAAGGATAAGTTAGCTATGGTAGGAGAGTCAAAGATTCCCCAGGCAGAAGGAAAAGTGTGTTTCTAGTTCATCAGGTAAGAAGTAGAGTGTGACACTGAAAGAGTCACAAATCCAGTATGATTGCAACACAGAAACTGAGGATGAAATTGGCAGCATTTGATGAGCTTAGAGGCAGGGCAGGAAGAGATCTCACAGAACACTCAAAGCCATGATAAAAATTTTTCTTAAGGGCGTATAGAAGATCCTGAGTGGTAGCCAACAAGACAGTAAAATGGTAAAAATTTCTCTTTTCAACAGTTACTCTATTGTTGTTGATTCATTAAGCCATCTCCAAATCTTTGCCACCCATTGGACTGCAGCACGCCAGCCTCCTCTGTTGTTCACTATGTCCCAGTGGGTGCATATTAAGTCACTTCAGTTGTGTCTGACTCTTTGAAACCTCATGGACCATAGCCCGACAGGCTCCTCTGTCCAAGGGATTCTCCAGGCAAGACTGCTGGAGTGGGTTGCCATGTCCTCTTTCAGGGGCTCTTCCTGACCCAGAGATCAAACCCATGTCGCTTAGTCTCCCGCATTGGCAAGCAGTTCTTTACCACTAGCGCCACCTGGGAAGCCCCTTCACTATCTGCTACAGTTTGCTCAAACTCATGTCCATTGAGTCAGTAATGCTATCTAACCACCTCATCCTCTGCCACCAGCTTTTCTTTTGTCTACAAAAGCTTTTCCAGCATCAGGGTCTTTTCCAGTGAGCAGCTCTTTGCATCAGGTGGACAAAGTATTGCAGCTTCAACTTCGGCATCAGTCCTTCCAATGAGTATTCAGGGTTGACTTCCTTTAGGATTGACTGGCTTGATCTCTTTGCAGTCCAAGGGACTCTCAAGAATCATCACCAGTACCACAACTCAAAAGCGTCAATTCCTCACCTCTCAGCCTTCCTTATAGTCCAACTCTCATATCCAACACTCTAATGTAGTACATGACTACTGGAAAAACTATATCTTATTTTAGCTACATTATAAAAAAAAAAAAAAGAGCTTGCAAAAGGCCAAAAGTAGATGTAATAATGCAAGATAGGAGACTTTATTGGAGCTCAGTAATATATGACATATGGTATGGATGTTGGGATGTAGTGGTGGGTTCAACAGTGTTTATTTATTTCTAGAAGTAAACACTTGACTAAATAAGATGTGCACATGCACCAATAATGACAATGTGCCATGGCAAAAGGATATCACTGATTCTTTTATGTCTACTGAGATCCAAGAATAGAGGAAGAAACAAAAAAAAAAAAAAAAAAAACAAGTGGATATGGGCTAAATACATTCTGGTAGCCTAGAATATAAACTTCAAGACGGATGGTGAGAGGATGAAGGAATTCAAGATTAGGTTCGAACAACTGATAAGGTTATCATTAGCTATGATAAAGACACTAGATGGAGAAAAGGCAGATTTGGAATAAATGGTAGTAAGTTCAAAATAGGCCACGTGACATTTAAAATCTCTTTGAAACATCCGAGAGGATGCAATGAGCAAAAAATACATATTCAGTGAAGGATCATAGAAGAGAAATCTTGACTGGAGATGTAAGTTTGGGAGAATACAGGTGGAAATTGAAGACCCAGAAATCAAAGAGATCAGTTATCATAGGTAATGATGCACATCCGAGAAACCCTATGGAGTGGTTAAATAAATAAAATAAAACAGAAAAATTTCTCCAAAAGAGAGAGAGGAGAAATGCTCAGACATACATGAGAAAGTCCTAGAATATGAAACATTATAGTCAAGAAAATAAAATATTAGGAACAAACAAAAAGATAATAATCCGTGTGTCAAATAATGTTGGCATATCAAATAAGATGAAGACTGGCAAGAGTTTTTTTGACTTGTGATGTAGATCCAGGTTAATAATGAGTTTGGTGAAACCTCCCTGTCTGAGTCTTATTTTAGGGGCCAGATTATCTGTGAAAAGGGTGCTAAATGCCCCAGAAGAAACATAAATAACTCTGCCTCAATATGTATCCTATAGACAATCTATTTCTAAGTAACTATGGTCTGTGACAGAGAAGGCGATGGCACCCCACTCCAGTACTCTTGCCTGGAAAATCCCATGGATGGAGGAGCCTGGTGGGCTACAGTCCATGGGGTCGCTGAGTCGGACACGACTGAGCGACTTCACTTTCACTTTTCAATTTCATGCATTGGAGAAGGAAATGGCAACCCACTCCAGTGTTCTTGCCTGGAGAATCCCAGGGATGGGGGAGCCTGGTGGGCTGCCGTCTGTGTGTCGCAGAGTCAGACACAACTGAAGCGACTTAGCAGCAGCAGCATGGTCTGTGACCATAGGTGAGATAAGACCAGGCCCTCCTTCCCTGACCTGATCATCCCAACAATAGCTCACATGGGCAAACACTCTCCATCCCTCACTTCTTAATTGTAGATCCTTAACCAGGACACTGCATGTGTTTACCATATATGCCTATTTTTGTTGAATAATAAATAACTGTAATATACCTAGTGGCTTAAAGCAATAAAAATAATAATGAGTTTGGTGAGAAAATCTTCACTTAAGTGATTTTTTTCTTCTGTGAAATATGAAAAATGTCATAGCACAGATTGTGGTAGAATGAGCTGAATGACAGAACTGAGGACCCGAGTGAAGACAGAGAGTTTAAAACAGTTAATATCAGCCATTTTTTCATCAGAGATCACAGCCCAGGGAGATAAACTAGACCAGAACAAAATCCAAGGACAGTGTCTCTGTGGGTCACTCACTCAGAAGTTCCCTACCTGTTGTGTAACAATTTATCATTCTTACTAACTTCAGAAGCAACTACACTGCAATCCTACCAAGAAAGGGGCCACTTCTCATTATTTCCATCCTACTTTTTTTTTTAACTAGATTATTGTGTAAATGATTTCTTCTATCCCCTTGAAAACATTCTAAACAAACATGATAGATGATAATTCACTTAATCTTCAACCAGCCACTGCACTTTATGGGAACAGATACAGTAAAACTTTGACTGAAAAGTTAAGGGTGAGTGGTTTCAGAAACAGGTATAATATGTGTCTTAAAGGAACATCAAAAAGTTCAACTTGCTTCACCTTAGAAATTAAACCAGGAAGACAATTTTTTACTTAACTTGATACCAAACAAGTGAAGAGAAAAATAGCAACATAGAACAGATGGACGCTCCTACATGGTAGTGTTAATGTCAGTACTCTATTGACATAATGTAGATATTAAATATAATTAATATAATTATTATATATATGTATGTATCTCCAAGAAACAGGAAAGGATGTATGGATTTAACCAATGTCCTTTTCTGAGAAGTAAATGGAATCACCATGAACATGAGTTTGAATTTTGGACCTTCTTGGTTAAACTGCTAAAAGGAGGGAAGAGAAATGTGAGCCTTGCTATTCTGCTACAGTACTTGAAAGTTCATTCAAGTTTCTTACATCCTAAAAAAACACCTTTTAAAATCTTCATGCATATTTGAGGCTTATATGTGGCACCACAACACTCTAAATCTTAGTTCTCAGTATGTGAGAAATACAGTTTAGAAAGTTTTGACTATTTACTTTTATTTTTTAAACCATTTATTTAAGAAAATGGTTCCATGGATTTTTATTTGCTTTTTCTTTTATTTCAGCCCCTTTCACAAGTGCTCAAATCAAACATGAACTTTTACCTTCTAGTCACTTTTGCCAAAGCATTTCCTGCAAATTATGACTATGTAAAAATAAATTTCAACAGTTTTCCTAGAATTAGTTTCAGGCATTGAAAATTTCACCTTTGGATGAGAAGACATTTACAAAATTTAACCATCTGTATCAAATGATTATTGAAATTCGTGTCAAATTTTACTTCTTCATACAAAAGAGCAAAATATACATGCAGAAAAGCAACTTGACCTAGGGAAAAATTATTAATATATCTGAATTAAAGAACCTGCCTGCCACTGCAGGAGACTGTAAGAGATGCGGGCTCACTTCCTGGGTTGGGAAGATCCCCTGGAGGAGTGTATGACAACGCACTCCAGTATTCTTGCCTGGAGAATCCCATGGAGAGAGGAGCCTGGTGGGCTATGGTCCATAGGGTCACAAAAAGAGTCAGACACCACCAAAGGGACTTAGCACACACGCACACACACATTATTATGTTAGAAGTTGTTCCCAGAGACCCTACCAGAGGGTAGAATTTCACTGCATTTCTAAAGGTGTCTTTTGAGCTAAATACCTTAGCTTTCACACCTGGATTATTTCATGGCCAAGTTGTTCATGATAATAAATTCACTTTTCAATCCATTTTATATGATTTATAATTTAAAAAATTTAAAAGCAGGGTATAAAAGTAGATCATCTTAAAATTAGGCCCCAAAAATAGCATTGTCTAATGACTGACCAAACAAGAGAGGATTCAGACATATGACCTAGCAAGCGATCCTTGAGTAGTAAAAACAGAAACATAGGCTATGGGGCTGGAGTAAAGCCCATTGTAGCCATTAGGCAAGAATGCAGGAGGGAGAGTACTTACTTTGGTTTATCAAGATTTGCTGGTACACAAAATAGCAGGACTGCCAGTGTGAGAAGGTTCCAGGCTAAGACATCGAGAAGAGAAAACATATCTCCTTTCCACAGAATCGTACGGTCTGGGGAATGGGTATTAACATTGGAAAGAATTAAACCTTTTTTTTGGTGAGATGAACTGGGAGATTAAGACTGACATATATACACTAACATGTATAACATAGATAGCTAATAGGAATCTGCTATAAAGCCCAGGGAGCTCAGCTGGGTGCTCTGTGATGACCTAGAGGGTGGGATTGGAGNGTGGGGGTGGGAGGGAGGCTCAAGAGGGAGAGGATATATGTAATGCATATGGCTGATTCACTTCATTGTACAGCAGAGACCAACACAAGGCTGTAAAGCAATTATACTCCAATAAAAATAAACAAAATTAAGGAAAAGTTACTCTAAAAATCAGATATTGAACATGAGGAAGGAAAATGTGTTCCCAGGGACAAAGTGGAATAGCAAATACTGAATTCTGACATGGAAAGAACAAAGAGAAGGAAACCAAGACTTTGGAGAAAGGCAAGCCAATCTTGTCTCCTAACAATTGCAGATGACTCGTTCCTTCAGTTCAGTTCAGTTCAGTCACTCAGTCGTAGCCAACTCTGCAACCCCATGGACTGCAACACGCCAGGCTTCCCTGTCCTTCACCAACTCCTGGTGTTTGTTCAAACTCATGTTCATTGAATCAGTGATGTCATTCAACCAGCTCATCCTCTGTCATCCCCTTCTCCTCCTGCCTTCAATCTTTCTCAGCATCAGGGTCTTTTCAAATGAGTCAGTTCTTCACATCAGGTGGCCAAAGTATTGGAGCTTCAGCTTCAGCATCAGTCCTTCCAATGAATATTCAGGGTTGATTTCCTTTAGAATTGACTGGTTTGATCTCCTTGCAGTCCAAGGGACTCTCAAGAATCTTCTGCAATACCACAGCTCAAAAGCAGCAATTCTTTGGTGCTCAGCTTTCTTTATGGTCCAACTCTCACATCCATACATGACTACTGGAAAAACCATAGCTTTGACTAGACAGACCTTTGATGGTAAAGTAATGTCTCTGCTTTTTAATATGCTGTTTAGGTTGGTCATAGCTTTTCTTCCAAGGAGCAAGTGTCTTTTAATTTCATGGCTGCAGTCACCATCTTCAGTGATCTTGGAACTCAAGAAAAGAAAGTCTCTCACTGTTTCCATTGTTTCCCCATCTATTTGCCATGAAGTGATAGGACCAGATGCCATGATCTTCGTTTCCTGAATGTTGAGCTTTAAGCCTACTTGTTCACTCTTCTCTTTCACTTTCATCAAGAGCCTCTTTAGTTCCTTTTCTCTTTCTGCCATAAGGGTGGTGTCACCTGCACATCTGAGGTTATTGATATTTCTCCCGGAAATCTTGTTTCTAGCTCATGCTTCATCCAGCCCGGCATTTTGCATGATTTACTCTGCATGTAACTTAAATAAGCAGGGTGACAATATACAGCCTTGAAGTACTCCTTTCCCTATTCAGAACCAGTCTGCTGTTCCATGTCAGTTCTAATGGTTGCTTCTTGACCTGCATACAGATTTCTCAGGAGACAGGTAAAGAGGCTGGTATTCCCATCTCTTTAAGACTTCCACAGCTTGTTGTGATCCACACAGTCAAAGGCTTTGGTGTAGTCAAAAAAGCCACAGTCAAAAATTCATTCTTTACTCAGGTAATGTGCTGCATTTTTCATTTTCTATTGCCTGCTACCTTGTGAAATAATGAATAATTTTTTATTTTACAGATGAGAATGCCAAGGCTTAAATTAGTTAAATGGTTTACCCAACATGGTTTATTATGAAGAAGAACAAAGATCAACACTGTGACATTCTGGCTGCATGCCCATTTTCCTTTCCATTTAAGTATATCTAGAGTTAGAGATTACAGAAGTTAAGGGAAAGCAAATTACACAATGCCTTTCTATCATGAAGAACATAATCCCAGGCAACAGAAATATGCATTCCAGATGAAGAAATTGGAAAGAAAGGAGCATTTGAACTTCAAGAAAAGCTTAAAACCTTAGAAAAGTGCTGATACAAATGGGCAAATCCAATTTGGTGAACTTCTGAGATATTTGTATGTTTTCTTGTTGTTAATGCTCCCTGTGTAAGGATTTTGTCATTTACAGTAAAAAAAAAAAAAAAAAAAAGAATCATTTCTCTTATTCTTTCTAGAAAAAAGAAGAGTGGCAAGAATTAGGCAAGAATTAGGTGACTACCAAACAGTCACTATTGGCTTCCCAAAGTGGTGTGTGAACTATTTGTTCATTCTTGTGAAATTACTTTATATATTGTCAGCAGAGAGATGAATGCTTTCATAAAAGGATCCTTCTCAGAAAAATGCTATGTTCTTCCTTTTTTGATCACAGCTGTTTGTGAAAACCGGGAACATCACACCCAGTTACTTTCGGAAAACCTCAGTCTTTTATATTCGTAAGAAGGGTACAAAATGTACACAGTACAGACTTCCCTCTTTTGTTTAGTATTAAACCCTAAGTCCTTGATATCTGAGAATTCATTCATAGGCATAGAGCCAGAAGAAACAAATGGACAAGTGTGCAAATATAAATGTGCATAGTTATTTAGAATAGTAAAAGTTTTTAAATAAATGTATGTCTAATAAGAGACAAATGTCAATAAAATTTAGAACATCTATTCAGTGGAATAGTATTCAAATGTTCAAAAATAATAATGTTACTTTCTGTGTACTGACTGGAAACATCCAGGCTATAAGTGAGAGGCAGGAGTATTACATACAATATGATAACATTTTACAAATATCTGCAAATATGTGTGTTTGTAGATGTATATCTATGTATATACTTAAAATTCTGAATCAATAAAATTGAATTGTCTTTAACTTATGACTGATTGACACAAAATATTTTCTTTTTATATTAAAAGCAAAGGAGTAGGGACTTCCATGGTGGTCCAGTGGCTGAAACTCAATGGTCCCAACACAAGGGACCCAGGTTTGATCCCCAGTCAGGGAACTAGATCCTACATGCTGCAGTTACAAGATTCACAAGCTGAAACTAAGACCTGGCACACCCAAATAAATTTAAATTCTTTAAGTAAAGGAGTATTTTTATAATGTTATGTGAATCCCAACCATTATAGTTTTTTTTTTTGATTACTTAGGAAATATTTACTGAACACACAGTAGAAGCTATAATCTGGGACAGATGGTATGCATTTATAGATGAACACCATAAATAAGAAGATCAACAGCTACAACAGTCTGGCATGGATTTTGATAGCAGTGTACCTGAGCACTTTGAGACCATGGATAGGTGTTGTTCAGTCACTCAATCGTGTCTGACTTTTTGTGATCCCATGAACTGCAGCATGCCAGGCTTCCCCATCCTTCACCATCTCCCAGCACTAGCTCAAACTCATGTCCATTGAGTCGGTGATGAAATCTAACCAGTTCATCCTCTGTCATCCTCTTATCCTCCTGCCTTCTATCTTTCCCAGCATCAGGGTCTTTTCCAGTGAGTCGGCTTTTTGCGTCAGGTAGCCAAAGTGTTGGAGCTTCAGCTTCAGCACCAGTCCTTCCAATGAATATTCAGAATTTATTTCCTTTAGGAATGACTGGTTTTGATCTCCTTGCAATCCAAGGGACTCTCAAGAGTCTTCACCAACACCAAGTTCAAAAGCATCAGTCCTTTGGCACTCAACCTTCTTTATGGTCCAACTCTCATGGATAAGTATGTCCTAACTTGACATAAAAGGGGTCAAGAAAGCTCTTTATTAGGCTAAATCTGAAACTGCATCAATAATCATCATTTAGAAAAGGGAGGAAATACTTGCATAATAGATATAATTAGTGCAAAGGCTTTGAGTCATGGGCAAATATGACACTAAGGAATCTGGAAGTTGGATCAATAAAATGCAAGTTATCTAAAGATGTGGAAGGAGTTACATCTGGAAGCTAAGGAGAAAAGGACAAGCAAGCAGTTTTGACTTTGCATGGAAGAAAGTGGGGATTTAATGAAAGAGTTTAGTCAGGGAAATACGGCTTTATATGAAAGATAGAATGATCACACAGAAAGAGAATGAAGAACAATATTGAAAGCAGGCTGTGTATTCCAAGTGGGCACAAAATACTCACACATCTAAAGTCAACTTTCTTTTCCATACTCAATGTACTAAGTTGCTTCAGTCATGTCCGACTCTTTGCGACCCCATGGACTGTAGCTCGAAAGCTCCTCTGTCCCTGGGATTTTCCAGGCATCTTTACCATCAGCACCACCTGGGAAGCACCCTTTCATATTCACTATACTCAAACGTCTATAATTTGAGCCTCTACCCTGTGATCCATCTAGGAATTCAGTCTAGGAATTTCTCAAACTGTTCGATGGATGTTTACACGTTTTGATTACTTCTCAATCTACCTCTCCTTTTTCTATACCTCTGTTCTCTTGTACATGTTTCTTCCTAATATTACTGTTAATTGTTCTTAACAAAGATTTCAAGAAATCATTAGGAAAATGAAACTGAAAACTTAAAATTGAGTATCAGATACTTTCATTTGCGTTTATTAAGCTTGTCCTGTCCCAGGGGTTCTCCTAGCATCCTGCCAGGCTTCTCTGTCTATGAGATTCTCCAGGAAAGAATACTGGAGTGGGTTTTCATGCCCCTCTCTAGAGGATCCTCTCGACCCAGGGATCAATCTCTGGTCTCCTGCATTGTAGGCAAATTCTTTTTTTTTTTTTTTTTATAGTTTTATTTCTAGGTTTTTATTTTATTTTTTTTTATAATTTTTATTTTTACTTTAGTTTACTTTACATTACTGTATTGGTTTTGCCAAACATTGACATTAATTCACCACGAGTGTACATGC
>SJYQ01002433.1:227819-289690 GCA_006410935.1 Redunca redunca
TCCAATTAGTAATAATAATTTAAATTTTTTATTTTATTGGAATATAGCTGATTTACAATGTTGTATCAGTTTCATATGTACAGCAAAGTGATTCGGTTATACATATATATGTACCTATTCTTTTTCAGATTCTTTTCACATCTAGGTTATTACAAGGTATTGAGTAGAGTTCCCTGTGCTATACAGCAGGTTCTTGCTGGTCATATATTTTATATATAGTAGTGTGTATATGTTAGACTTCCCAGGTAGCCCAGAGGTAAAGAATCCGCCTCTAATACAGGGAATGCGAAAGATGAGGGTGCAATCTCTGGATTGGGAACATCCCCTGGAAAAGTAAATGTCAATCTTCTCCAGTATTCTTGCTTGGAAAATCCCATGGACAGGAGCCTGGTGGGCTACAGTCCATGGGGTTGTAAAGAGTCAGACATGACTGAAGCAACTTTACTGAGAAAACATAATTTTTGTCAGAACTTATTTAAAGAGGGCTAGCTATATAAGGTTTTATTAGTAGTGAATTAGCCTGAGCTCACATCAATTGTCTCGTCTTCTGCTGCAGTTCATGGAGACCTTACTATCATTCGTGAAAGACTGCCAGGACTCCTTTGGATTCATATTCTTCAACTATTACTTTTAAGCTTTTCTGTGAAGCTCTTTGTCCCTAAAATCTGATTTTTTCCCCTCAAAACCCCAGAGTGCGATGTCTTCTATTTCTCTGTGCTCTACATCTTAATTAACTCAATATTGTCCTTTTTCTCAGATTATCTTGCTTAGTGTTTTAGCACTGTCGCTGTTCAGTCACCCAGTCATGTTCAACTCTTTGTGACCACATGGACAGCAGCACGCCAGGCCTGCCTGTCCCTCACTACCTCCCAAAGTTGGCCCAAATTCATGTCCATTGCATCGGTGATGCCATCCAACCTCTGTTGTCCCCTCCTCTTCCTGCCTTCAATCTTTCCCAGCATCAGGGACTTTTCCAATGAGTCGACGTTTCGCATCAGATGACTTGGCATAGAACTGAATGTTCTAGCATACTGAGTACAAATTTTAAGCTTCACACTAGCAAACTTATCATTTACACTGGACATACAAAGTGTGGATCTTGGCATAATGTGATGCCTATTGTGTACAAATAGTTCATTGCAGACTACTTATTGATCAACAGTCAGCTTTTATTTCATCATACTCTGATATTTTTTCCCCTAACTTTAGTAATTGGACTTCTGCTTTTGTTCATGTCTTGTGAAAGTTTTTGTCATGTACCAATTCCAGTAATTTGTTCCAGATGATTCACTTACGCTTCACTTACTATCTTGGCTTCTTCAAATCACCAAGTGCTTCAGGACTGGGGGTCTTGCCTTCCAACAGATATTTCTTAGACAGAAGCAAGATGTTGTCTTTGTACCATTTTATTACCAGCCAGAGACTGGGTATCTTTCTCTCTACTGTATCCAACAATTGTTATGGTTATTTTACAAAATCCCTGGTGACACATTGGTAAAGAATCCATCTGCCAAAGTAGGAGAGACAGGTTCTATTCCTGGATAAGAAACATCCCCTGGAGTAGGAAATAGCAACTCACTCCAGTATTCTTGCTTGGAAAATTCCATGGACAGAGGAGCCTGGTGGGATACAGTTGATAGTGTCACAAAGAGCACACACATGAGCAACCTACATAATATCACAATTTCACACTTTACAGCTGGCCTAGATTACTGCCATGTTGAGTATAAATTGTTTTACTCTTGTTATTGCTGTTCAGTTGGTAAGTTGTGTCCAACTCTTTGTGACCCCACAGACTGCAGCATACCAGTCTCTCTTGTCCTTCATTGTCTCCCAGAGTTCACTCAAACTCATGTCCATTGATTCGGTGATGCCATCCAACCATATCATCCTCCTCCCCCCCCCCTTCTCCTTTTGCCTTTGATCTTTCCCAGCATTAGAGTCTTTTCCAAGGAGTCAGCTCTTTTCATCAGGTGGCCAAAATATTGGAGCTAGAGCATCCGTTCTTCCAATGAAAATTCAGGATTGATTTCCTTTAGGATTGACTGGTTTGATCTCCTTGAGGCCAAAAGGACTCTCAAGAGTCTTCTCCAGCTCCACAATTACAAAACATCAATTCTTCATTGCTCAACCTTCTTTATTGTAACTCTGTGGATGCCCCTAAACTTCCCTGGTAGCTCAGATGGTAAAGAATCCACCTGCAGTGTCGGAGACCTGGGCTTGATTCCTGAGTCGGGAAAATCCCCTGGATGAGGACATAGAAACCCATCCCAGTATTCTTGCCTGGAGAATCCCATGAACAGAGGAGCCTGGCAGGCTACAGTCAATAGTGTCAGAGGTGGATGTGACTGAGAGACTAAGCACAGTACACATGGATGCCCCTACGTGTATATGGTGCCCCTGAGAATTACAATATCATTTGATTAGCCTTTCATTCACTCTTTAAGCTAGTCAAACACAGCTACACTCTATGTACACAACAAATATTGAATACTTTATGGATAATCCAACACTAAGTGTTATTCTTATTCTCAATCTTTTGTTGCTCTTTCTCCACATTTTCTGTAATATAAGCTCTTTGCTCTAAATCTGGACTCCAATTTTATCCCTGGTAGTTAAGATTTCACTTTAGCACTTGATATCTATTGCATTGATATTTGTTTTCCAATGTTCTTCAGCAAAGACTTGCAATTCCAGCTTTTCCCTGATAGGAGTTCTTTGTGAGAAAGTAGTTGATGTTCACAATTTGCTTTTCCTTTCATCCAACCAAACTCAATACAATATAGTTTTGACTCCATATTTTATGTTTTTGTATTTAATTAACAATGACTTACTTTTGATGGTGTCTGAAAGGACTAGGAAAAAAAAATGTATAAGCACCATACATTTATGATCTCATAATGTTAGGACTGCCCAGATCTATTCAGAACCAGTAAGTATATTTCCAGTCCTATATGCTATCAAGAGCCCATAAGAATTAAAAAAAAACAGTCATGAACAATATATCTAAGATCAAACATCTTAATCCATGTAAGAGTGACATAGTCAGCCTCCTCCCTTTTCTCCTAATAACATTTCTGCTATTTGTCTGGTAACAGCCAGTGAAATGAACTAAGAATAAAGGAAGGATTTAATAACATATGACTAATGGTCAAAGAAATTTACTCACATGAATATTTGTCAAGATCCACTGTTCAGATATGAATTTCAGCTGAAATAAGATTAGTTGCCATCATGCTTCTAATTACTAATCAGGAGTAGAAAATTAATTGGGATATGGCCACATCCCTGTGAATGATGGGAGCGTATTGCAATTTTCTAAGTATCTTATAAGTAGAATATGCCAAAAATCAGAAAGATGCATAGGACGGCATTCTATGTAAATTCTGAGAAGAATAGCTAACCTATCATCTAAAGGAGTCAAGCAACACTGGACTCAGATTTACCTTCTGCAACAGATGACAACAGCTACAGAATAAGGACTTGTTGAAAGAAAATGTTTATATCCCATTAATTCTACTCAAGCAAGCCATTTGTCACATGTTAAGACAGAGGAATGTTTTAGTTATGTAACATTTTAGAATATGTACATCTACTTACAATGCTCAAGATTATTTTATAAAGAAGAAACGTGACTGATTAAGAAAGATATGGGAAGCAGAACAGGGGAAAGCATAAGGGGACAGAAGAACATGTATGTCAGCAGGACTAGTGGCTAAGCCCTTCTGGAATCAGCAAAACAGCTTGGGAGGAAGTGCTGAGTGTATTATTCAGGAGAATTTGTGGTTGAATTTTTCACCTCTTGCCATGCTTCTCTTCCTTCCCCAGCCCTCCTTCCCTGGCTACTGTCTCTAGGGTAAGCCAGGAAGGAGAAAGTTGGCATGAAGAGGGAGTCAGTATGAAACCAATGAGGAAATGGAGTCAATACGAGGGCTATGACCTAAACAGAGAAAGGAAGTAAAAAACGTGCAGTTCTGAGTTATAACAATTAAAAAGAGGGCTGTGATTTGGGGTGTATGGACAATTAATCTTCCATGCCAGTTTTTGCTTTTAAGCACAAGTTGTTGTTGTTTAATTGCTAAGTCGTGTCTGACTCTTTTGTGACCCCATAGACTGTAGCCCGCCAATCTCCTCTGTCCATGGGATTTCCCAGGCAAGAATACTGCAGTGGGTTGTCATTTCCTTCCCCACCCAGGGATCGAACCTGTGTTTCCTGCATTGCAGGTGGATTCTTTACCAATGAGCCACCAGGGAAGCCCCAAGCCTATTTAGTTAACTTGAGTTAAAAATGACTGGTTCTTGGGACTTCCCTGGTGGCCCAGTGGTTAAGATTCTGAGCTCCCAGTGCAGGGGGTCTGAGTTCAATCCCTGGAGGGGAACTAGATCCCACCTGCTACAACCAAGAGTTTGTATGCCAAAACCAAGGGTTCGCATGCCGCAACCAAGAGTTCTCATGCCACAAATAGAACCTGGCACAGCCAAATAAGTAAATACTTTTGAAAAATTACTGGTTCTTACCCAACATGGGAGATAGAAAAGGAACGGCAGCAAGAGGTGAATACAGGACCAAATTAAGACTTTCAGATTGTTCCAGGATCTGAAGACACTATGGTGCTCTTTCATACACATCAGTTCAATTCAGTTCAGTTCAGTCACTCAGTCATGTCTGACTCTTTGCGATCCCATGAATCGCAGCACGCCAGGCCTCCCTGTCCATCACCATCTCCCGGAGTTCACTCAGATTCACGTCCATCAAGTCAGTGATGCCATCCAGCCATCTCATCCTCTGTCGTCCCCTTCTCCTCCTGCCCCCAATCCCTCCCAGCATCAGAGTCTTTTCCAATGAGTCAACTCTTTGCATGAGGTGGCCAAAGTACTGGAGTTTCAGCTTTAGCATCACTCCTTCCAAAGAAATCCCAGGGCTGATCTCCTTCAGAATGGACTGGTTGGATCTCCTTGCAGTCCAAGGGACTCTCAAGAGTCTTCTCCAACACCACAGTTCAAAAGCATCCATTCTTCTGCGCTCAGTTTCTTCACAGTCCAACTCTCACATCCATACATGACCACTGGAAAAACTATAGCCTTGACTAGACAGACCTTTGTTGGCACATAATTCAAAACAAAAAATATACTGAACATTCCAACATGAATAAGGAATTTCAAAAAAAATTCTGGATTATTGCCTAACAATTATTCCTTCAAAGGTTTGTTCTTCAATTAGAATTGTATGGAAAAAATTGTATGTGTCTTGTGTCTGTGTGCAAATCTGTATATTTCTTCTTGATTCCCATCAGTGAAATTCACACAGTCTCAGCTGCTTCATAACTTGCCTTGCTCCAGGATTTTCCTCATCCCTTCCCTTAGGTTATGCCTTTATATTCTTATTTGATTCACCCTCTCCTCTTAGAAAGTGAAAAGTGTTAGTCGCTCAGTCACATCAAACTCTTTACGAAACTGTGAACTCTAACCCACCAGGCTCCTCTGTCCACGAGATTCTCCAGGCAAGAATACTGGAGTGGGTTGTCATTCCCATCTCCAGGGGATCTTCTCAACCCAGAGATCGAACCCAGCTCTCCAGCATTGCAGGTGGATTCTTTACCATCTGAGCCATCCCCGTCT
This sequence comes from Redunca redunca, assembly GCA_006410935.1. Classification (NCBI taxonomy): domain Eukaryota; kingdom Metazoa; phylum Chordata; class Mammalia; order Artiodactyla; family Bovidae; genus Redunca; species Redunca redunca. Next base: position 233,439 of record SJYQ01002433.1, read on the forward strand.
GTTCTCTCTCCAACGTCATACTCCTGTCAGTTAATAACACATCTTGAATGTATTCTTTACAGCTTGTTTACCTCTTTCTTCAGTCTCCTAGACTTACAAAGCCTTGACTTAGCAATGAAGGTAGCTCCTCTCCTGACTCCTTTTGCTCTAGCCTTAGACGGTTCCATGTCTGTGTCTCAATGAGACAGGTGACAATGAATATGCCTTGTCCTACCTTTGTGCTCCTTCAAATTATCCCTGCCATCTACAAATACTGTTAACATTAAATGAGGCAATGATTATAAAGTGCTTGCTATACTGTTGAGAAAGATTAGACAAGCATTAAAATGTGCTTCTGGTTGTTTGACATGGAGCTAGCAGGCAGAGACAGAGCTGCATGTGAATTTTATGCTATTAATACTCACCCCAATTTTTTTCTTTTTGCATTGGGTTTAAGTACCTATAGTCAAGCTATATAGTGCATGAGGTTCTCATGGCAAGTATACTGGGATGGTTTGCCATTCCCTCCTCCAGGATGACTGTGAGACTTGGACCATAAAGAAGGCCAAACACCAAAGAATTGATGCCGTCAAACTCCAGTGCTGCATAAGACTCCTGAAAGTCCTTTGGACTGCAAGGAGATCAAACTAGTCAATCTTAGAGGAAATCAACCCTGAATACTCGTTAGAAGGACTGATGCTGAAACTCCAGTGTTTTGGTCACATAACGCAAAGAGCCAACCAGTATTTTGGTCACATAACGCAAAGAGCCGACTCATTGGAAAAGTCCCTGCTGCTGGGAAAGATGGAGGGCAGAGGATGAGATGGCTGGATGGCATCACGGATGCAATGGTCGTGAACTTGGGCAAACTTCAGAAGATGATGAGGGACAGGGAAGCCTGGTGTGCTGCAGTCCATGGGGTCACAAAGAGTCGGACATGACTGGGCAACTGAATGACAACAGTCAAGTTAAAAAAATAATGTTCATTCCCTAAGGGAAGTGTTCAGATATAACTTTTGCAACATCAATAATGAAAAAATACACTCTGAAAACTTAAGCAATTTGAACATGTGTTTCTTCTCTTTCCCCTTTTCCTTTCACCTTGTTACATAGTTTCTAAATAAAGATTTTAGAATCATGGAATTATTGTTATTGTTATTATCATCACTAGTCTTTCTTAGGATTTTCCATTTCTCTTTAAAGAACTGTTTTTCCTACTCACATAATTTTTATTTTTGGCAGTGCCCTGCAGCGTTGTAAAATATTGCTTTCCAGATCGAAGATTGAACCTGTGTCTCCTGTGCTGGGAGCACAGAGCTCAACTACTGGACTTCCAGGGAAGTTCCTATATTCACATAATTTTATTACCCTAGATAAAGTCATTATTTAGACTTATTCTCATGTTTAACCGGTTTTATTGCTCACCATCCCTTTAATATTTCTTTTAGATTCTTACAATTTTTTCCTTCTTTTTAAGGCAGTAAGATATGCATAATACAAAGTTTGCCATTTTAATGACTTTTAAGTGTGCAATTCGGTGGCATTAAGAATATTTGTAGTGTTAGTTTAACCATCACCACTATCTGTTTCAAGAAATTTTTTAAAATCATTGCAAACAATAAAGTCTACTCCTTAAGGAATGACTCACCAGCGCCCCCTGTCTCAGTTCCTTGTAATTTCTATTCTACTTTCTGTGTCAATTTGCCTAATCTAAATGGGTGAATTTAACTGAGATGACCGTTATATCTACTACTGTGGGCAGGAATCCCTTAGAAGAAATAGAGTAGCCATCATAGTCAACAAAAGTCCAAAATGCAGTACTTGGATGCAATCTCAAAAACGACAGAATGATCTTCGTTCATTTCCAAGGCAAACCATTCAGTATCACGGTAATCCAAGTCTATGCCCCGACCAGTAATGCTGAAGAAGCTGAAGTCAAACAGTTCTATGAAAACCTACAAGACCTTCTAGAAGTAACACCCAAACAACATGTCCTTTTCATTATAGGGGACTGGAATGCAAAAGTAGGAAGTCAAGAAACCCCTGAAGTAACAGGCAAATTTGGCCTTGGAGTACAGAATGAAGCAGGGCAAAGGCTAATAAAGTTCTGCCAAGAGAACTCACTGATCATAGTAAACACCCTCTTCCAACACACAAGAGAAGACTCTACACATGGACGTCACTAGATGGTCAACATCAAAATAATTGATTATATTCTTTGCAGCTAAAGATGGAGAAGCTCTATAGAGTCAGCAAAAACAAGACTGAGAGCTGACTGTGGCTCAGATCATGAATTCCTTATTGCCAAATTCAGACTGAAATTGAAGAAAGTGGAGAAAACCACTAGACCATTCAAGTATGACCTAAATAAACCATTCAAGTATGACCTAAATAAAATCCCTTATACTATACAGTGGAAGTGAGAAATAGATTTAAGGGACTAGATCTCATAGACAGAGTGCCTGATGAATTATGGACGTAGGTTCGTGACATTGTAGAGGAGACAGGAATCAAGACCATCCCCAAGAAAAAGAAATGCAAAAAAGTGAAATGGCTGTCTGAGGAGGCCTTACAAATAGCTGTGAAAAGAAGGGAACTGAAAAGCAAAGGAGAAAAGGAAAGATATACCCATTTGAATGCAGAGTTTCAAAGAATAGCAAGGAGAGATAAGAAAGCCTTCCTCAGAGATCAGTGCAAAGAGATAGAGGAAAGCAATAGAATGGGAAAGACTAGAGATCTATTCAAGAAAATTAGAGATACCAAGGGAACATTTCATGCAAAGATGGGCTCAAGAAAGGACAGAAATGGTATGGACCTAACAGAAGCAGAAGATATTAAGAAGAGGTGGCAAGAATACACAGAAGAACTGTACAAAAAGATCTTCATGACCCAGATAATCATGATGGTGTGATCACTCACCTAGAGCCAGGCATCCTGGAATGTGAAGTCAAGTGGGCCTTAGGAAGCATCACTATGAACAAAGATAGTGAAGGTGATGGAATCCCAGTTGAGCTCTTTCAAATCCTGAAAGATGATGCTGTGAAAGTGCTGCACTCAATATGTCAGCAAATTTGGAAAACTAAGCAGTGGCCACAGGACTGGAAAGAGTCAGTTTTCATTCCAATCCCAAAGAAAGACAATGGCCAAAGAATGTCCAAACTACCGCACAATTGCACTCATTTCACAGGCTAGCAAAGTAATGTTCAAAATTATCCACCCAGGCTTGAACAGTATGTAAACCATGAACTTCCAGATGTTCAAGCTGGTTTTAGAAAAGGCAGAGGAACCATAGGTCAAATTACCAACATCTGTTGGCAACCAACATGGAAAAAGCAAGAGAGTTCCAGAAAAACATCTATTTCTGCTTTATTGACTATGCCAAAGCCTTTGACTGTGTGGATCACAATAAACTGTGAAAAATTCTGAAAGAGATGAGAATACCAGACCACCTGACCTGTCTCTTGAGAAACCTATATTCAGGTCAGGAGGCAAGAGTTAGAACTGGACATGGAACAACAGACTGGTTCCAAATAGGAAAAGGAGTACTTCAAGGCTGTATATTGTCACCCTACTATTTAACTTAGATGCAGAGTACATCATCGAAGGCAATGGCACCTCACTCCAGTACTCCTGCCTGGAAAATCCCATGGATGGAGGAGTCTTGTAGGCTGCAGTCCATGGGGTCGCTGAGGGTTGGACACAACTGAAGTGACTTAGCAGCAGTAGCAGCAACAGAGTACATCATGAGAAACGCCGGGCTGGAGGGAGCACAGTTGGAATCAAGATTGCCAGGAGAAATATCAATAACCTCAGATATGCAGATGACACCACCCTTATGGCAGAAAGTAAGGAAGAACTAAAGAGCCTCTTGATGAAAGTGAAAGAGGAGAGTGGACAAAGTTGGCTTAAAGCTCAACATTCAGAAAACTAAGATCATGGCATCTGGTCCCATCACTTCATGGCAAAACGATGGGGAAAGAGTGGAAACAGTGGCTGACTTTATTTTTCTGGGCTCCAAAATCACTGCAGATGGAGACTGCAGCCATGAAATTAAAAGACGCTTACTCCTTGGAAGGAAAGTTCTAACCAACCTAGAGAGCATATTAAAAAGCAGAGACATTACTTTGTCCACAAAGGTCCACCTGGTCAAGGCTATGGTTTATCCAGTAGTCAAGTATGGATGTGAGAGTTGGATTGTGAAGAAGGCTGAGCACCGAAGAATTGATGCTTTTGAACTGTGGTGTTGGAGAAGACTCTTGAGAGACCCTTGGACTGCAAGGAGATCCAACCAGTCCATCCTAAAGGAGATCAGTCCCAGGTGTTCATTGGAAGGACAGATGTTGAAGCTGAAACTCCAATACTCTGACCATCTGATGCGAAGAACTGACTCATTTGAAAAGACCCTGATGCTGGGAAAGATTGAGGGTGGAAGGAAAAGGGGTGAGATGGTTGGATGGCACACCGACTCAGTGGATTTGGGTTTGGGTGAACTCCGGGAGTTGGTAATGGACACGGAGGCCTAACATGCTGTGGTTCATGGGGTCACAAAGAGTCAGATGCAACTGAGTGACTGAACTGACTGAAATACTTAACAGGAGCTTCCCCAGTGTCTTAGCAGTAAAGAATCTTGCCTGCAAAGTGAGAGACCAAGGAGATATGGGTTCCATTCCTGGGTCCAGAAGATCCCCTGGAGGAGGAAATAGCAACCCACTCTAGTATTCTTGTCTGAAAATTCCCATGGAGAAGAATCTGATGGGCTACAGTCCTTGGGGTCACAAAAAGTCAGACACAACTAAGCACACACAAGTACCTCATATGATGTGGAGTCACACTACATTGTCCATTTATGTCCGAATTTGAGCAAACTCTGGGAGATAGTGAAGAACACAGGGGCCTGGCATGCCACGGTGCAGGGGGTCCCAAAGAGTCAGACATGACTTAGCAACTATACAACAACACCACGTTTAGCTTATACCACTTAGCATGATGCTTTCAAGTTTCATCCATGTTACAGAATGTATCACAACTTTATTCATTTTTATGGCTAAACCATATTCCATTGCAGTTTTACTTTAGTATTTGATCAAATAAAATATGTATTCAACTTTATTATTTTCTTGTTTTAAATTTACTTGATTTCTATTTTTATTAGGTAATGTTGTTTTATAACAATGTGTAAGTTTCGTGTGCACAACATTATCATTTGAATTCTACATACACAATTGCATGCTCCCCACCAGAAGTCTAGTTTCCCTCCATCACTGTGCAGTGGCAGTCTTTTTGGCTTGAAGACTATTATGTCTGATAAAGTATGGTTACACCCACCCCTTTTTGGTTGTCATTTGGAGTATTATCTTCCATTCCTTCACTTTGAGCCTGTGTCCATCTTTAGAGCAGAGATGAGTCTCCTGGGGGCAGTAGAGACTGGTATCTTGTTTTTTAATCTACCTCACCACTGTGTGTCTTTTCATTGGTGAGCTCCATCCATTTACATTTAGACTGACTGAAATGAAGATTTAGTACTGCCATTTATCTTTTGTTTTCCGGTTGCTCTGTATCTCCATTGTTTCTTTTTCCTTGTCTTTCCATTTGTCATTTTAGCCTGGTGGGTTTCTGTGATGTATCTCTTCACTTCTTGCTTTTTTGTTTTGTGTTTCTGCTCTTGGTTTCTTTTGTGTGTGCATGTGGTTATCATGTGGTTTGTTTAAATGTCTCATAGATAAAATAGTCCTTTTTTTCTGCTGCTAGCATCTTAAAGCATCTTATCTTCATTTTTCTATACAGGTCCCGTTATTTTATTCTTCCCCTTTAAGGTTTTTGTTATCACAAATTATCTTTTTTTGTTGTTGTCAAATTGTCACTAAATTGAAGTAGCTATATTTATTTTTAATGTTTTATTATCTTTTACCTTTTATCTTTACATGTGACCTAACACATGTGATCTAGCAATTCTAACTCCTAGCTTTTTACCTGAGATGTGGAAACATATGTCCACACAAAATCTTGTACACAGACTTTCATGGGTGTGTGTTAGTTATGCAGTTGTGTCGGACTCTTTGCAACCCCATGGACTGTAGCCCGACAGGCTCCTCTGTCCATGGGATTTCCCAGGCAAGAATACTGGGGTGGGTTGCCATTTTCTTCTCCAGGGAATCTTCCCAACCCAGGGATCGAACTCGGGTCTCCTACATTGCAGACAGATGTTTCACAGTCTGAGCTACTAGGGAACATGATTTTTGTTAATAATAGTCCAAAAGTGGATAACCCAAATGTCTACCAATTGGGTACACAAAATGTAGTATATACATACAATAGAATACTATTTGGCAATAATGATAATAGATGAAGTACTGAATGAAGTACAACATTGATAAAACTTGAAAGTTTTGTTTTAATGAAAAAAGCCAGTCATGAAAGATGACGCATTGTGTGATTACATTTATATAAAATGTCCAAAATCAGCACACCCACAGATACAGTAAATAGATTATTGGTTTTGTAGGACTGAAGGTGGGGTATGTATGAAGAGGGAAGACAGACGGACAGCTAATGGATACGGAGTTTCTCTGGGGAGCAGTCAAAATGTTCTAAGATAAGGTGTGATACGCTTGGTCAACTCTATGAATATACTAAAAACCGTTGAATTGTATACTTTAAGTGGGTGAATTTTAAGTTATATAAATTATATCTCAATAAGACTTTAAAAAAACAAAAAGAAGGGAAGATGGGATTACAGAAAGTACCATCATCTTTTTTTTAATTAATTTTTTTTTGCTTTTTATTTATTTATTTGTTTTACTTTACAATACTGTATTGATTTTGCCATACATTGACATGAATCCGCCACGGGTGTACATGAGTTCCCAATACTGAACCCCCCTCCTACCATCCTCCCCATAACATCTCTCTGGGTCATCCCAGTGCACCAGCCCCAAGCATCCTGTATCCTGTATCATCCCAGTGCACCAGCCCCAAGCATCCTGTATCCTGTATTAAGACTTCGGTGGTTCTATTATTATCTGCAATTTTCCTCCAAAGGGATTACTTCTGATTAACAATTGCTTAATGATGGACATAGAAATTCAGATGCAGATTTATTGATTTTCACTTGCCTTTTTCTTCCATAATTACTCTGATTCCACAGGTCAGTCAATTAGTGTAACAGGTCTGCCTGCAGCTAAGTATTTTGTTGTTGTTCAGTCACTAATTTGTGTCCGACTCTTAGAGACCCCACTGACTGCAGCATGCCAGGCTTCCCTGTCTGTCATCATTTCCCAGAGTTTGCTCAAATTCATGTCCATTGAGTCAGTGATTCTTTCTCACTGTCCCATTCTCTGCTACCCGCTTCTCCTTTTGCCTTCAACCTTTCCCAGCATCAGGGTCTTTTCCAATGAGTTGGCTCTTCGCATCTGGTGGCCAAAGTACAAGCAGCTAAGTATAGTTCATTTGAAAAAGAATTGAAAGTGTATGCCACAAATATGTGTGGTCACACTCATGGTCCTTCATCAAGGTACCTAGCCTCTCTTTAATAAATTGGCTCTACTTCTGTTGATTGATTTACATCTGGAAACTGTTCAAAGAATCGAGACTGCCAATCAAAGCTGCTGATGACCATTTTGTTTTTCCCCTCGTTTTATATTAACGTGTGTGTGCTGTCACTTCAGTCATATCCAACTCTTTACGACCACATGGACGAATGAGAGGGTAACAGGCAGGAAGGCCAGGGGTCTCCAACTGGAGGAAACAGCCTGCAAGTGTCAGACATTTTTCTCTCTCTTAAGCGGCTGGAGGAAACAAAGTATCGATATTTTTTTCTTCTCTATAGAAATTTAAAAGGAGGTTTCTCTTAAAATTCTGTGTTGCCATGACACCTGGTTTCACCTGAAGTTAACAAATGCCTTTTTCTTATGGAAATGTTTATCTTAAGCTATGCTAATGTACTATGCATTTACCCCAAACTCTGTCTTCAAGTCAGTTCTGCCTTTTGGGCTCAGAACCTACTTGATAAAACCAGTATATTATACTCCTGATATTGTTCCTCTAATCTATGTAAATGACACTATTTGTATGGTGCTCTGACCTTCTTCAAGATTCAAGTTAATCCTTTTATGGCCCAAGATGAACCATTTGGAACCAAGATTATCCCAAAATACATCCTATGGGTGAGGGGCCTGGTGCCATTCCAAGTTTTGAGACATTCTTTTCTTTCATTAACAGACTGCTGATGACTATATAACATCCAGCTAAAGACTAGCAGGATACCCCCTCTTTCTGCCCCCTTCTGATGCCTATGTCAGAAGCTTTCTCTGTCTCCTTTATACTTTAATAAAACTTCGTTACACAAAAGCTCTGAGTGATCAAGCCTCGTCTCTGGCCCCGGATTGAATTCTTCTCCTCCGGGGGCCAAAAACCCCGGCATCGTAATTCAACAACAACCTTTCACCATAGCCCACCAGGCTCCTTCATCTGTGGAATTCTCCAGGCAAGAATACTGCAGTGGGTGGTCATGCCCTCCTCCAGGGCATCTTCCTGACTTGGGCATCAAATCCGTGTCTCTTGGGTCTCCTGAATTGACAGGTGGGACTTTTACCACTAGGGCCACCTGGTATGCCCTTTTTATTGATTAATTACCCTATTTTGTTCCTTTTAGTGGCTGAGTAATATCCAATGTATATATGAACTATATCTTCTTTTTTTAAGACAAATAGCTTTTTTTTAACCTTATTTTATTTTAATTAATTTATTTATTTATTTTAATTGGAGGCTAATTACTTTACAATATTGTAGTGGGTTTTGCCATATACTGACATGAATCAGCCATGAGTGTACATGTGTCCCCCATCCTGAACCCCCTCCCACCTCCCTCCCCATCCCATCCCTCAGGGTTGTCCCAGTGCACCAGCTTTGAATTCCCTGTTTCATGCATCGAACTTGAACTGGTGATCTATTTCATATATGGTAATATACATGTTTCAATGCTGTTCTCTCAAATCATCCCACCCTTGCCCTCTCCCACAGAGTCCAAAAGTCTGTTCTTTATATCTGTGTCTCTTTTGGTGTCTTATATATAGGGTCATAATTACCATCTTTCTAAATTCCATATATATGCAATAATATACTGTATTGGTGTTTTTCTTTCTGACTTACCTCACTCTGCATAATAGGCTCCAGTTTCATCCACCTCATTAGAACTGATTCAAATGCAGTCTTTTTAATAGCTGAGTAATATTCCATTATGTATATGTACCACAGCTTTCTTATCCATTCATCTGCCAATGGACATCTAGGTTTGCTTCCATGTCCTGGCTATCATAAACAGTGCTACGATGAACATTGGGGTACATGTGTCTCTTTCGATTCTGGTTTCCTTGGTGTGTATGCCCAGCAGTGGGATTGCTGGGTCATATAGACGTTCTATTTCCAGTTTTTTAAGGAATCTCCACACTGTTCTCCATAGTGGCTGTACTAGTTTGCATTCCCACCAATAGGGTAAGAGGGTTACCTTTCCTCCACACCCTCTCCAGCATTTATTGCTTGTAGACTTTTGGATAGCAGCCATTCTGACTGGTGTGAGATGGTACCTCACTGTGGTTTTGATTTGCATTTCTCTGATAATGAGTGATGTTGAGCATCTTTTCATGTGTTTGTTAGCCATCTGTATGTCTTCTTTGGAGAAATGTCTGTTTAGTTCTTTGGCCCATTTTTTGATTGGGTCGTTTATGTTTTCTGGTATTGAGTTGCATGAGCTGCTTGTATATTTTTGAGATTTTTGCTTCATTTGCTATTATTTTCTCCCATTCTGAAGGCTGACTTTTCACCTTGCTTATAGTTTCCTTTGTTGTGCACAAGGTTTTAAGTTTAATTAGGTCTCATTTATTTTTGCTTTTATTTCCATTACTCTGGGAGGTGGATCATAGAGGATCCGGCTATGATTCCTGTCAGAGTGTTTTGCCTGTTTTCCTCCAGGAATTTTATAGTTTCTAGTCTTACATTTAGATCTTTAATCCATTTTGTGTTTATTTTTGTGTATGGAACCACATCTGCTTTATCCATTCATTTGTCTTTGTACATTTAAGTTGTTTCCATGTCCTGGTTATTGTAAATAGTGCTGCAATGAACACTGAGATGCATGTGTCCTTTTGAATTATGGTTTTCTCTGGGTATATGCCCAGGAGTGGAACTTTTGGGTCATATGGTAGTTCTATTTTCCGTTTTTTAAGGAACCTCCATACTGTTCTTCACGGTAAATATACTGATTTACATTCCCACCAATCATGTAAGAAGGTTCCATTTTCTCCACACCTTTTCCAACATTTATTGAGTTTTTTTATGATGGCCATTCTGACTGGTATAAGGTGATACTTCATATACATTATGACTTATATACATTACCAAAGCAAGAAAATTGTATTATTAGATGTCCAGATATTGGTTATGTGATAAAGAATATAACTGTGTACCCCAATGTTCATTGTGGCACTATTTACAATAGGTATGACATGGAAGCAACCTAGATGTCCATCAACAGATGAATGGATAAAGAAGTTATGGTACATGCAGTGGAATATTACTCAACCATAAAAAAGGACAAATTTGAGTCAGTTCTAGTGAGGCGGATACACCTAGAGCCTGTTATACGGAGTGAAGAAAGTCAGAAAGAGAAAAACAAATATTGCATATTAATGCATAATTATGGAATCTAGAAAAATGATACTGATGAACCCATTTGCAGGGTAGGAACAGAGACACAGACATAGAGAACAAACTTGGAAATATAGCAAGGGAAGGAAAGGGTGGAATGAATTGAAAGAGTAGTATTCAGACATATACATTACCATATGTAAAATACACAGGTAGCTGGAATTTGCTGTATAACACAGGGAGCTCAAGCTAGTGCTCTGTAACAACCTAGAGGGATAGGATGGGATGAGGCGGTGGAAAGGAGGTTCAAGAGGGAGGGGATATATGTATACTTCTGGCTGATTCACATTGTCATATGGCAGAAACCAACACAACATTGTAATGTAATTATCTTCCAATTAAACATTTTTTTAAAAAATTTTTAAAGATTAAAAAAAGAATGCAACTGCATAAATGTACACATTTGGGGATGTTGGCAATATTCTTTTCTGGATCTGAAAGACAATTATTTGAACGTGTTCATTCTATGAACTGTATGGTACTGAACAATAAGACTTGGGTACTGTGTGTACTTTTTAGTATGCATTTACATTTCAGAAGTTGGCTTAAAACTTAACATTCAGAAAACTAAGATTCTGGCATCCAGTCCCATCCCTTCATGGCAAATAGATGGGGAAACAATGGAAACAGTGGCTGACTTTATTTTTTTGAGCTCCAAAATCACTGCAGTTGGTGACTGCAGCCATGAAATTAAAAGATGCTTGCTCCTTGGAAGAAATGCTATGACCAACCTAGACAGCATATATAAAAGCAGAGACATTACTTTTCCAGCAAAGGTCTATCTAGTCAAAGCTATGGTTTTTCCAGTAGTCATGATGGATGTGAGAGTTTGACTATAAGAAAGCTGAGAACTGAAGAACTGATGCTTTTGAACTGTGGTGTTGGAGAAAACTCTTGAGAGTCCATTGGACTGCAAGGAGATCTAACCAGTCCGTCCTAAAGGAAATCAGTCCTGAATATTCTTTGAAAGGGCTGATGCTGAAGCTGAAACTCCAATACTTTGGCCACCTGATGTGAAGAGCTGACTCATTTGAAAAGACCCTGATGCTGGGAAAGATCAAAGGCAGGAGGAGAAGGAAATGACAGATGAGATGCTTGGATGGCATCACCAACTCAATGGGCATGAGTTTGAGCAAGCTCTGGGAGTTGGTGATGGACAGAGAAGCCTGGGGTGCTACAGTCCATGGGGTAGCAGAGTCAGACACAACTGAGCAACTGAACTGAACTGAACATTTAAAAAAAAAAAAAAAAATTCCAAGTGCCTTAAGGAAATCTACTAATGAAACTAGAGAAATAATTTTAAGTGACCTAAAAATTTAGGAGGGGAGGCTGGGACTATTTCAGTCTAAAGCATCCTTTCTCCTCTACAATTTTAATTTCACTGCATTCTCCTCTCTTAAGTTAAGCAGCAGCTAGAATCACCACTAAGTGATTCACAAGTAAGGCTTCAAGCTCTGTAGGAATCCTCATAAGGAAAATTCATGCAAGTCTGTCATGTCTCTGTGTCAAAGGAGAGTTTTGGTTTTTGTTTTTCCCAGAGAACTCCAAGGTAAAGATTAAGTGTTAATGTATTCTAGAATATTGTAATGTATTATTATAATATTACATTTACTTCACTGTATTGTAATTATTAATGTATTCTAGAATAATGTAATCTTTTCTTGCCTGGAAAATCCCATTGACGGAGGAGCCTGGTGGGCTGCAGTCCATGGGGTCGCTAAGAGTCAACACGACTGACTTCACTTTCACTTTTCACTTTCATGCATTGGAGAAGGAAATGGCAGCCCACTCCAGTGTTCTTGCCTGGAGAATCCCAGGGACAGGGGAGCCTGGTGGGCTGCCGTCTAAGGGGTCACACAGAGTCGGACACGACTGAAGCGACCTACCAGCAGCAGCAGCAGTATTCTACAGGCTTGGCTTTCTGTTAACTGTGACAACAGGGGTGAAGAGAGGACCCTTCTTTCTGTATGGCTTGTCTCTCAGGCTTCCAAAATCTGAAGAGGCATGATGCTGGTAGGGTTTTCCAGAAGCAGAGGTGGAGACAAAGTTGAAAGTGTAAAAGATTTATTAGGGATTAATACCTGGTGGTTCAGAAGTAAAGAATCTGCCTGCAATGCAGGAGACTCAGGTTCAGTCCCTGGGTCAGGAAGATCCCCTGGAGGAGGGCACGGCAACCCACTCCAGTGTTCTTGTCTAGAGAATCCCATGGACAGAGGGGCCTGGTGGGCTACAGTCCATAGCGTCACACACAATCAGACATGACTGAAGCGACCGAGCATACATGCATGCAAGACCTTTGAAAGGAAACAGAGGCAAGAGTGTGGGAGAACCGGAAGGCTGAACTGTGATGCAGCCCTTCCCCCAAAGTCTCAGCCATCTGGGCAGTTAAGGCTAGAGGAAATGTTGACCATCAGAGTATCATAATAATTAATTGTTCTGACAACGGCTTTGTAATTCATAGGAAGGAAAGTGAATTAGAGAAACCACAAGATCATAATACATTTACTGGTAGGAAAAAAGTACTCTTCACGCCATCAGATTTGTAATTAAAGACAAGAGCTGCCTCATTCATTTCTCTACAACCAAAACAGTGTCGATGCTGAAAATATCTGTGAATCAATGAATACTTCAAATTTGAATGTGATGCAAGTAAGAAACGTCAGCTGGTCTCCCAGGAGGAGAGAATTATATATTGATCCACCCATCTTGACTGATTAATCAGAAATGGATTCTTTCAACCTTTCAAATCCACTTTTATTTTCTTTTTTCCTCCTCACATACAGAATTTTTCCACACACTGAATTTCTTGCAGCTATAAAGTCATTTGATGTTGGTCGGTACCATTTTACCCCTTAAAATTTTGCTGGCATCAAAATATGACAGTTAACCAGTGTTAAATCTATAAAATATTTACATAGCGCAGCACATTAAGCTTTAGACACTTGGCAATTAAACCACATAAAAACTGGACAAGAGCCCCAACCTACATGTTCATAATCAGGTGTTCACAGTCCCTATCTGGTGACTGTACATGGTTCAAAAGGCAGCAGAGGCAACAGGTAGTTACTTTGAAGGACATGGACCACTGTTATCTGGAAGCACACTACGTTATCCCAGTGATGTGCCACTCCACCCTTCTCCAAGGCAGTCTCATAATTCTGGAATGGCAGGTCCGGTTGATACAAAATGAAGACAGACAACACAACATTTACTCCATGGAGACATCCTAACTCCTACTATGCATGCATTGTGATCTTGAATGTAACTCGTCCTGAAAACTTGTCATAATCATTCTGGGTTTTTAGGTTGGGTGATCCATCAATCTTACACTCAACCATTAGTTCTTTTACATCACCATCACTACCAAAGCTGAGCTGGACGCAACTAGTGGGTGCAGGTTGCTCCCATGCAGTTTTTTAAATCTATCTTTTCATTGGGAGGATAAGTTGATAGAACTGCTGTGCTTTCACTCTTTGCAATACAGTCGATCCTTGGTTCTCCACGATGCTTTAATCCAATTATTCTGCTCATTTTCACAAGAATACAAGGGTTTCCTGCTTGGCAGCCAAACGTGGGATCATCCACACCACTGCAGGCTTCAAGTAAGTCAAGAGGAAACTGGCATGCTGTGTATTCTGGGCCCTTCTGCTCAAAAAAAGTTTCCATTGGTACAATCTGTGAGATTCTTCTGTTTTTCTAAGCCATATGACTTTAGAAATTTCTTAAGGTCATCAAAGTACCCTTGATGGGATTCTGAATCAGACAGGTTGCATGAAAAATCCAGCCCTGACACTGGTTTTGGAAAACCCCTAAATCCTGGACTAGGAATCCGGTGACGATATTTTGGAACCTCATCGTTCAGAGTCTGAAGCATGGCCCACACTGTGAATGAAAAGACTGCAGCCAGGAACCCATAAAAGACAAGGCAGAAGAGCAAGATCAAACCCCAGTTCTTGGCGCTGCGCCCCAGCAACTCTCCGGTGGTCCGGTTGTAGATAAAGAACTTCCACTCGGCCAGGCTCTGGTTGAAGGACTTCTTGTCTTTTTTCGTCACGGTGTGTGTGGCCGACTGCGAGGAGAGCGGCGGCCGCCGCGGTGCAAGCAGCGAGGAACGCGCAGGCGCGTCCCGGCTCGAGCGACGCAGCCGGGCGACGGCGGCAGAGGGCGCGACGGCCGACCCGACCGAGGAAACGTCCTCCCTGCGGTGAGCGCTCCAACCGACTGCGCCGCGCCGGGCCACCGCTCCTGCCGCGAAGCCTGACGTCTCCCAGAAACGGATTCTGAAATCGGTGATGGGCTTTGGGAAAGTGGGCTTCAGGAACTGACGACACTCGTCAGTTCAGTTAACTCATCTCAGAGAGAAGTGATGAAGACTGAACTTTAAGCACTTATATCCAGATTCCTGTGGGAGTTCTTTGGCAGCTGGACCCATACTGCTGGCTGGAGTAGGATGACTGACACAGGTTGGCATACAGATTATGAAAGTGAAAGTCGCTCAGAAGGCCCCTGTGAGGCCTTCCCAGAATAGACCCCCACCCCTGGTGGCTCAGAGGTTAAAGCGTCTGCCTCCAATGCGGGAGACCCGGGTTCGATCCCTGGGTTGGGAAGATCCCCTGGAGAAGGAAATGGCAATCCACTACAGTATTCTTGCCTGGAGAATCCCATGGACGGAGAAGCCTAGTAGGTTACAGTCCATGGGGTCGCAAAGAGTCGGACACGACTGAGTGACCTCACCATGTCTGCTACCTGCCTTCTGTCTGTAGAAAAACTTTGCTGTGCTTAGTCACTCAGTCGTGTCCAATTCTTTGTGACCCAATGGATCACAGCATGTCTGAATCCTCTGTCCAAGGGATTCTCCAGGCAAGAATACTGGAGTGGGTTGCTATGCCCTTCTCCAGGGGACCTTCCCAGCCCAGGAATCGAACCCATATCCCCCACATTACAGGTGGATTCTTTACCATCTGAGCCACCAGAGAAGCCCAAGAATACTGGAGTAGGTAGCCTATTCCCTCCCCAAGGGATCTACCTGAGCCAGGAATCAAACTGGGGTTTCTTTGCTGCATTCTTAAAATAAGATCTTCTAAAGTTTCCTTAATACTGAAGTGAATCTTATTTGCAGGCAGATTCTTTACCAGCTGAGCTACCAAACTTTAGTCAAAGAATACATTTAATCAGAGAGGCGAGGAAATGCAGAAAGGAAATCAGTCAAGCAAGACAAAAATAATACTTTAGCCATGCAATGAAGTCAAAGATCTTTAGTTCTTCCTCAAGAATTATAGACAGCTTTCTGAGCCATGTCTTTTGAGCTGTTGTGCAGATGCTGAAACTCCCTCCAGGAGGGAGAAAACTGTATGCTGCCCATAAGCACATGCTTCCCAGGTGGCCCAATGGTAAAAGAATCTGCCTGCCAATGCAGGACATGCAAGAAGACACTCGGTTCAATCCCTGCGTTGAGAAGATCCCCTGGAGTATGAAAATGGCAACCCACTCCAGTATTCTTGCCTGGAAAATTTCACGGGCAGAGGAACCTGGTAAGATATAGTCCATAGGGTCCCAAAGAGTCAGACATGACTGAGCACCACCACACCACCCCAGATTGGTTGCAATCAGAAGCCTGATGATGCTGATTTCCAGTGATCTCATCACCAACCAATCAGAAGAATGTCCGTAAACTGATCACGACTTGCTGCTTGAACCAATACTATAAAACCCCTAGTGGGGCACACGGTTTTAAGGGCATTAGCCCACGGTGGACCCCTTTGACTTAGCAATAGACCAATTTCTACTTCACCCAAAACTCTGTCTCTGAGATTCAATGTCATTGCACAGAGGCTCAGTTTCAGCATCAACATCTATAAATTGTGACAGCAATACAAGACACAAATGAAATGACCTTCGTGGCCTATTTCAGAAGTATCTAAATCATATCTTCTCTGTAGAAATTAAATACCTATCATGTTATGAATTGCTGTGTGTACATAAATTCTGCTCAGATCTAATATCTGTATAGTTCTCTACATCATCCCTCCCACTCCTGTTGGTACCAAAAGAGTGGGTGCAGTCCGGCTGCTCGCTGCTCAAAAGTCAATAAACACGCCAGGTTAGTGGAAGGAAAGTTTGCTTTATTTCAGATGCTAGCAGCTGGGGTGGGGAAGGGTGGTGGACATCTGTCCAAAGGGCTACTCCCCCACCTGACCACTGACAACCAGTGGAGCAAGAGCTTTTATATACAGAAGGAGGGGGGCCACATGCAGAAACAGCACAATCAATTCTGACAGTCATCTTCCAAGTTCCAGGGTCCATTTGTTCCCATTTCTTTGCAGCCAGTTCTCAGAACGGTGGCAGCTCATGTCCTGAGTACAGTTGGGTCATCATGTAGTTAACTTCACCTGGTGTTTTAGTGTCTCTAAAACAGCTCACAGGATATGGCTCAGAATATTATCTGCAGCCCTTGAGAAAGAACTAAAGGTCCTTGGTTGAGGGGAACAAGAACCATACTGTCCTGCTCCATTTCACTATGACAAGATTATATCTAATTAGGTGTCAATAATAATGACTTTATATTGATCTCCTCTAATTCTCTACTGTGGCCACAGGTTTCCTGTGGCAAACCTTGTATTCCAACTTCCATGCTCTGGCTCCTCATTTGAAAAAAAAATTTTTTTAACTGTTGGGACTTCCCTGGTAGTCCAGTGGCTAAGACTCCACTGCACACCCAGTGCAGGGAGCCTGGGTCTGATCCCCAGTGAAGGAACTGGATCCCACATGCCTCAACTAAAGATCCTTTCATGCCACAACCACATCCCTGCACAGCCAAATAAATATTTTTTAAAAACATTAAACTCTTTTAATACTATTTATAAAGCCCTATTTTCCTAAGTGCCTGTTTAGCAATCCAGTCTCATTTTTTACCATGATCTCTCAATTCAGCCACACTTCATGCTCCACCAAACCCAACTGTCAGATTGATTGTGGGGGGGGGGGGGTGGAATGAAGTATAATTGATTTACAATACTATATGCTTCAGGTGTACAACATGGAGATTGAATATTTTCATAGACTACAGATTTTACTCCATTTAAAGTTATTATAAAAATTTGCTATGCCCCTAGGCTGTATGTACAAGGCTTTCTCAGTGGCTCAGTGGGTAAAGAATTCACCTGCAATGTAAGAGACAAAGGAGATGTGGGTTTGATCCCTGGGTTGGGAAGATCCCCTGGAGGAGGGCATAGCAACTCACTCCAGTATCCTTGCCTGGAGAATTCTTGGACAGAGGAGCCTGGTGGGCTACAGTCCATAGGGTTACAAAGAGTCAGACATGGCTGAAGCAACTTAGTACACAGGCCCGCAATGTATCGTATTTATTTTACCCATAGTAATTTGTACCTCTTAATCCCTCCCTATTCACATTCATAGCTACTATTTGTTCTCAGTATCTGTGCATCTGTTTCTGTTCTATTTATTCATTTTTATATTTTAGATTCCACATATATCTGAAGTGTACTTACGTTTTCTTTCTCTGACATTTCATTGTGGTGATCAATAGAGGAGCTACAGGGTGAGCCGGCCAAGTATGGGTGAGGTTGAGGGTATCGGGTGAAGCATATGATATGGAGAAACAGAACAATGACCGGGAGCAAGTATCACTGTAACAAACTTTAGCAACTTTGTGATTGTGCTGAGCAACAAGTCTCCTGAGGCCAAACTGAGCCCAGATGTCAAAGGTGTACCTCCTAAAGGGGGTTTTGTTAGGATAAAAACTTTGAGTCCTTTCATTAACATTGCTGTCACCTCTCTGCTCTTTCACTCTCAGCCTGAAATTACAGTCCTTGAGAAGTTAATAGCTTCTGGTTCAGCTCCTGCTTCCAGGAGCAACAGGTGAAATTATGTTTGGAATCTTGCAAACATCCAGAGGCTGGTTGATGTACTCATTAAGCCTAAGACTTCTGGAAAGTTCTGAACTGTGAAACTGGACTCTCTTCTTTGGACTGTCAACAAAACCAAGTCTCCTGGAAGTTAAGATCATTGCCTGGCCCAAGAGGCTGAATAAGTTAGGAAAGTTTTTCAAAAATTACTCAGGCAAGTTAAGGCAAACAAGTAGCTTTACAGGCTCACTGATGTAAGAAACTGAGCTCAGTTAAGAGCAGTAAAAATAAAAATCAAACTACAGACTTACCAGAATGTTTTATTCTTAAAAGCCTTCATAATAGGCTTTTTCTTTATTTTTGTAAAAAAAAACTTTATTGAAGTGTAATACAATGTTGTGTTAATTTCTGCTATATAGCAGAGTGATTCAGATATATATATAAATATTCAGACATATATATGATTCAGATATATATATATCTGCATGTGTGTTTTAATGGGCTTTTAAAAAGATAATTTAGACTTATAAAAAAACTGTGAAAATAATAGAGTTCTCATATGCCCTTTACCCAGCTTCTCCTAACGTTAACATCTTTTATAATCACAAAATATTCATCAAAAGTAAGAAATTATGGTACATAACATGGTACTTAATAGTATTAGTACAATACTATTTACTGAATACAGAACTTATTCAAATTTCATCAGATTTTCCATCGTCTCTCTACTTCAGGATCCAATGCGAGACTGCATATTATATGTAGTTTTGGCCCAGCTCTTTCGTTTCTTCCAATTTGTAATGGTTCCCCTGTTCTTCCTTGTCTTTATGACTTCACACTTTTGAAGGGTGCTTGTTAATTAATTTGTAGATTGTGCCTCAGTGTAGGCTTCTCTGATGATTTCTCATTAAGAAGGGATGATACTCCACTGGGAAGGAGTCAAAGCCACTGTGCCTGCTGGTTGCATCCTCAGATACATTCTCTTTTCCTTCTTAACACTCAGCCACCTAAGCAGAGGCCTCATTTCCTGATTCCATTAATGCCTGTGCTCAGTCATATCTGACTCTTTTTTCGACCCCATGGACTGTAGCCCTCCAGGCTCCTCTGTTCATGAAATTTCCCAATCAAAAATGTTAATACTGGAGCAGATTGCCATTTTCTACTCCAGGGGATCTTCCTGACCCAGGGATCAAACCCATGACTCTCACATCTCCTGCTCTGGCAGGGAGATTCTCTACCACCAGCACCGCCGGGGGAACGCTTAAGTACAGCCGTAAGACTGAGTACTTGACAATGTGTTTGTTAGTCACTCAGTCGTGTCAGACTCTGCAACCCCATGGACTGTAGCCCATGGCCTGTCCATGGAATTCTCCAGACAAGAATACTGGAGTGGGTTGCCACTTCCTCCTCTGGGGATCTTCAGAAATCATACCCAGATCTTCTGCATTGCAGGCAGTTTCTTTACCATCTGAGCCAGGAGGGAAGCCTGAGTGAAAATGCAAATACAATTTTGACCTTGTTTTTTTTTTGTTTTTTTTCACATTTTTCAAATCCCTTTAATAGTTGGCTGACCTTGTTTTCTTAATCGGAAATTAGGTGCCTTGTGCTTCGTTATTTTCCCTTCCTATACTTTGGGCCATGAACACAGCAATGACCTACCTTTGCACTTTGAGCCAGCTTTGATTAACAGAAATGCACTAGGGCACCTTTTCTCAATATGGTTCCCAGAGAATTTCCTCCAGAAAATTATTTGAATGACCATTTTCTCAGTTCTCCCAAGGAGATAGGACATAGATAGGACAACTTTAGCTGCAAAGGAAATAATTAATCACCCAAAATGAATGCAATGAGCATTAATTCTCTCCCAGAACAAATTGAGAGGAGATGGTAGAATTCTAAGGTGGAGAGAACCTAAGTCTTCAAATTACCTAGAGAGTCCAGACATGCCAGATTAATATCATAAAGAGAAACAATATAAAATAGATAACTAATGAGAACATACTGCGTAGCACAGGGTACTCTACCTAATGCTCTGTGGTGACCTGAATGGGAAGGAAGTCTAAAAGGGAGGAGTCCAGTAAAGTTAATTCACTTTGCTGTTAGCAACTATACCTCAAAAAAAAAAAAAAAAAAAAAATAAAAAANAAAAAAAAAAAAAAAAAAAATTAAAAAAAAGAGAAAAAAGGCTTCTATCTTAATTAGTTCCTGTATCTATGTTTATCTTTGTAGCATTTATTCTCAGTAATAAACATCCCTTCTTAGTTCTTTCTGGGAGAACGTATTTCATTGCATTGTAGTATATTGGGTTAGGGCAGACTAACCCAATATTAGCTCATAAATGGATATTTTGGATATTTAGATATTTTTACCCTTAATTAAAAACTGATAAATTTTATTTATTTAGTTTTTGAGACATCAGTGCTTTAATAGGGAGAGGGATCCTACACGTCTGAGGCAAGGTCCTGGAATGTAAGACATCTAACAAGCACAACACAAGAGTCGGAAACAACTGAGCAAAATACAAGCAGTAACCACATCTGAGAAAATACCATACCTGCCTGTGGCTTTTGTCCTAGCCTGCAATACAGTTCAGAAAACTCAGCTTCTCAAAAATACAAGAAACGTGTCTAAAATCATATAGATAGGAAATTTCCTGGTGGTCCAGTGGCTAAGACTGCACTCTTTCACTGCCTAGAGTGTGACTTCAATCCTTGGTGTGGGAACTAAGATCCCATGGGACCAAAAACAAAATTTTTTTTTAATCACATATGCAACAGCCACCTAATTTTACCTTGGATGTCTGAGACACAGCTACTCCATTTTCACTTTCAAATCCATTCACTTCCTCAGTGGACAATACAGATGTACAATACAGGTCTGAAAGACTACAAAACAGACATTTCCTGATATGACAATTTATGTCTTAGGCTTCCTCTTCTAAGAAGGCTAGGGTAGGTAAACTTAGACCCACCCAGCAATTAATGCTCCAATATTTTATCCTGTTTGAAATGGCACAGATAGTGAATTCTGTTTAACTTAGTTTACTTTCAAGTTAGCAAAATCTGGAGACGATTTTTGAGACATTCCCAAAACAGTTATTTCTATAGCATTTGCTTCAGAGTTCTTTGAGATCATGCGAGTTCCAGCTCATTTACATCTCAAAGGCACAAGAGAAACACCTATTCCTTCTAGGAATTTAGCTTAGATAGTGAAGTCGCTCAGTCGTGTCCGACTCTTTTCGACCCCGGGGACTGTAGGCCACCAGACTCCTCCGTCCATGAGATTTCCCAGGCAAGAATACTGAAGTGGGTTGCCATTTCCTTCTCCAGGGGATCTTCCTGACCCAGGGATCAAACCGGGGTCTCCGCAATGCAGGCAGACGCTTTAAACTCTGAGCCAAATTTAGCTTAACTAATGACCAAAGTCTCACTGAGGTACAACAGCAGAGCCATTAAAAGCCATTGTTCTGCAGATCTTCTGGGCAGCCCCCATTAATCAAGGATGGCCACACAACACACACAACTGTGGATGCATGCCCCACCCCACACCAGCAACCTCCTCCCCGGGATTTCCCCATAACTTTTAGGATCACTCCTGGAACATTTCGGCCCCACGTGTTAATGAACAGTCACCCTAGGATTATGTTAACACAAGTTCATGTGCCCAACACACAGTGAGGCCAGATAAGCTGAAACGTGGGAGTTTGGAGCAGAGATAAGTTTATTGCAGGACTGTGCAAGGAAACCAGGTGGCCTCATGCCCTAAAAGGTCTCAAGATTCTCTGTGATTTTTGGCAGAGCATTTTTAAAAGGGCGGGTGAGGGAGCGGGGTTGCAGGGTCTGTGATAAGCTTGTGCACAGTTCTCTGATGGGCTGTTGGTGAGACAGCAGGTGGTGTCACAGGGGTGAACTTGACCAGTCCATAGGCTCCAGGAGGCCTGGGGCTCTGTGCTCATGACCATCAGGTAGTTAACATCTTCTGTTTGGCGGATGAGGTGGGGTGGTGATTCCACACTGACAATACAACTCAGGAAATTTGCATCAAATACTATAATCCAGGTACTTCAGAGAGGAGTGAAAGCTCAGGATGCAGGGGAAGGCCTGTCCTGGGAAGACAATTACCTTCAAAGCTTTGGGACACCACATCGTAGAGGACAGCTCCCACACATTCCATCCCTGTCCTATATTTCCCAGCATCTCTGTGCTCACAGAGTTTTCTGGGTCTCCTAGCTGCCCTGCCAGTTGTTGGCCTGCACCCCGGAGGCTACAAGGCCTACACTTTCCCAGTATTAAGACCAATGAAAGAGCCCAGAGTCAACAACGGAGACATTAGCGGTTTAGTGGATGGGAGTGGAGTTATGTGTCTGAAGCAAGGTCCTGGAGCGACACCCTATGGCGTGTGGCAGACATGGCAGGCAGGACATAGTGGCAGTCTTTGCTCAAAATCTGATACATTTTAAGTAAAATGGGTATTGACTCTGAATCTAACCTGTCCCCTAATGTCACCGCAGACAGACTGAAAACAGAGGGCAGACAGACTGAAAACCACAGTTACAGAAAACTAACCAATCTAATCACATGGACCATAGCCTTGTCTGACTCAGTGAAACTATGTGCCATGCCCTGTGGGGCCACCCAAGACAGATGGGTCATGGTGGAGAGTTCTGACAGAATGCAGTCCACTGGCGAAGGGAATGGCAATCCACTTCAGTATTCTTGCCTTGAGAACCTCATGAACAATATGAAAAAGCAAAAAGATAGGACACTGAAAGATGAACTTCCCAGGTCGGTAGGTGCCCAATATGCTATTGGAGATCAGTGGGGAAATAACTCCTGAAGTATGAAGTGACAGAGCCAAAGCAAAAACAACACCCAGTTGTGGATGTGACTGGTGATGGAAGCAAGGTCCCATGCTGTAAAGAGCAATATTGCATAGGAACCTGGAATATTAGGTCCATGAATCAAGGCAAATTGGGAGTGGTCACACAGGAGATGGCAAGAGTGAACGTCGACATTTTAGGAATCAGCGAACTAAAATGGACTGGAATGGGTGAGTTTAACTCAGGTGACCATTACATCTACTACTGTGGGCAAGAATCCCTTAGAAGAAATGAAGTAGCCATCATAGTCAACAAAAGAGTCCTAAATGCGGTACTTGGATGAAGGTGAAGGTGAAGTCGCTCAGTCGTGTCCGACTCTTTGCGACCCCGTGGACTGTAACCTACTAGGCTTCTCCATCCACGGGATTCTCCAGGCAAGAATACTGGAGTGGATTGCCATTTCCTTCTCCAAGGGATCTTCCCGACCCAGGGATCGAACCCGGGTCTCCCCCATTGGAGGCAGACACTTTAACCTCTGAGCCACCAGGGAAGCCAGCCTGTACTTGGATACAATCTCAAAATCGACAGAATGATCTCTGTTCATTTCCAGAGCAAACCATTCAATATCACAGTAATCCAAGTCTATGCCCCAACCAGTAATGCTGAAGAAGCTGAAGTTGAACGGTTCTATGAAGACCTACAAGACATTCTAGAACTAACACCCAAAAAAGATGTTCTTTTCATTATAGGGGACTGGAATGCAAAAGTAGGAAGTCAAGAAACACCTGGAGTAACAGGCAAATTTGGCCTTGGAGTAAGGAATGAAGCAGGGCAAAGGCTAATAGAGTTTTGCCAAGAGAACACACTGGTCATAGTAAACACCCTCTTCCAACAACACAAAAGAAGACCCTATACATGGACATCACCAGATGGTCAATAGCAAAATCAGATTGATTATATTCTTTGCAGCCAAAGATGGAGAAGCTCTATACAGTCAACAAAACAAGACCAGGAGCTGACTGTGGCTCAGATCATAAGCTCCTTATTGCCAAATTCAGACTTAAATTGAAGAAAGTAGGGAAAACTGCTAGACAGTGAAAGTGAGAAATAGATTTAAAGGACTAGATCGGATAGACAGAGTGCCTGATGAACTATGGGTGGAGGTTTGTGACATTGTACAGGAGATAGGGATCAAGACCATCCCCAAGAAAAAGAAATGCAAAAAAGCAAAATGGCTGTCTGAGGAGGCCTTACAAATAGCTGTGAAAAGAAGAGAAGCAAAAAGCAAAGGAGAAAAGGAAAGATATACCCATCTGAATGCAGAGTAATGGGGTCGCAAAGAGTCTGACAGGACTGAGCAACTGAACTGTACTGAATGTCACAGCAAACTCAAGAGAGTAAATTATTTCTCTTGTGCTCAGTCGCTAAGTCATAGACTCTTTGCAACCCCATGGATGATAGCCTGACAGACTCCTCTGTCCATGAGATTTCCCAGGCAAGAATACTGGAGTGGGTTGCCATTTCCTCCTCCAGATCTTCCTGACCCAGGGATCAAACCCGAGTCTCTTGTGTCTCCTGCATTGGCAGGCAGGCTCTTTACTGCTAGTGCCATCTGGGAAGCCCAAATAAAGCTCAGGAAACAGCAAAAAAAAAAAGACTGTGAGAAGCTAGAAAAACTTAAAGCTTGGTAAATATTCAACAAGCAGGTCTATGCTATGGCAGCAAATAGCCTCAGGCATAGTGACTTAAAACCATAAAAAAATGGATTTCTCACTCACACTACATATCCTGTTGGGGCCAGTGTGAGAAAAGCAGGAGAGACTCCATCTTGAAGCTTATCATCCATCTTAAAAACAGAATGCAAACTGGGCCTGAACCCTGCCCAAGAATGAGGAAACCATTGCTAATGAAAACCAGGTCTCCTGGAGACTTCCTTCCCTACAGATCGCAAACAGATATTGTAGCTGAGGTCAGGCTGCCTGTGAGATTAACCATGGAGACATCCCCCTTGGTGTGTAATTATTGTTCCCCCCACTTAACATTGTTTGTTCTCCTAGCACCTATTTGTTGTGAAACTTAGTCACATACAACAAAATGGTTGCTAACATATAACCAGAACGTAGCTGGGGGGTATAAAACTGGGCCTCTCAGAAACATTAGGGTCCTTGTTGGGAACTGATTCCCCTTGGACCCAATGGCATAATAAACTGTCCGCCACTGTCTTGAGCGTCCTCCGGGGTGAGTTTTGCAACTCCGGATTCCACAGCATTTCGGAAACCATCAGGGTGAGAAGAGTATGAGGCTTTACCCTGAATAGGCATTCGAGTGCCTGGGCTGACAGATGCTCTATTATGAGTTGATACTGACAGATCAAGAGCGGGCTTCAGGTTTTGCTGCAGACAGGTAAGTAAGTACCAAAGGGGCTCACCAGCAATGCACTTATCTTTTCTCGGGTAAAAAACCTAGGAGTGGGCAGGACTTCCCTGGTGGTCCAGTAGCTAAGACTCCACACTCCCAATGCAAGTGGCCCAGGTTTGACCCCTGGTCATGGAACTAGTAGGCTGCAGTCCATGGGGTCGCTAACAGTCGGAGACGACTGAGCGACTTCACTTTCACTTTTTACTTTCAGGCATTGGAGAAGGAAATGGCAACCCACTCCAGTGTTCTTGCCTGGAGAATCCCAGGGACGGGGGAGCCTGGTGGGCTGCCATCTCTGGAGTCGCACAGATCGGACACAACTGAAACGACTTAGCAGCAGCAGCAGCAGCAGCAGGGAACTAGATTTGCGTGCCACAACTAAGAATCAGTGCAGCCAAAGAAATATTTAAAAAAAAAAAAAAAAAACTAGATGTGAGATGGCTGAATCATATATGTAAATAATTCCAAGGGTTTATTTACATTTTTAAGAAACTATCAAATTGTTTTGCAAAGTGGTTGTATTATTGTACATTCTCAGCAACAGTGTATGAGCTGTTCAGTCATTCCACATCCTTGCTAATATTTGGAATAGTCAAACTTTAAATTACACATTCTAATAGGTAAAGAGTGATCTCTCATTAAGATTTAGACTTGCATTTCTCAACTAATGGTACACAGCTTCTTTTCCTCTGTTTAATTGCTATTGGTCAGTCTTATTTGGTGAAAAGTCTGATTCAAGTCTAATTCAAGTTTGCCCATTTTTAGAATTGTATTATTTATTTTCTTACTATTGAATTTTGAGTTCTTTGCATATATAAATATGTCTTTCACCAGATATGTAATTAGCAAATGTTGTCATTTAGTTGCTAAGTCATGTCCAACTCTTCTGCAACCCCATGGACTGAAGCCCCTAGGCTCCTCTGTCCATGGAATTCTCCAGGCAAGACCACTGGAGTGGGCTGCCAGTCCCTTCCCAGTGGGATCTTCCCAACTCAAGGATCCAACCTGTCTCTCCTGCTGCTCCTGCCTGCACTGGCAGGCAAATTCTTTACTGCTGAGCCACCAAATTAAATATTATCCAGCCATAACTGTTTGGCTGAATAATAGTGGCTGGAGAAGGGATCAGCTACCCACTCCAGTTTTCTGGCCTGGAGAATTCCATGGACAGAGGAAACTGGCAGGCTACAGTCCATGGGATCACAAAGAGTCAGACATGACTGAGCAACTAACGCTTTCACATTCACAGAAGTATTAGCTAATGCTTGGTAATAATCACGTTGCAAAATGTAAATGTGCCAGGTCAACATGTATTACACCTTAAATTTACACAATGTAATATGCTATTTATATCTCAACAAAAATTACACTAAAAAAGTGGTGGGTGCTTCCCTGGTGACTCAGTGGTAAAGAATCTGCCTTCCAATGAAGGAGACATGAGCTCAGTCCTGGATCTGGGAAGATCCTACATGTCACAGAGCAACTAAACCTGTGCATCACAACTATTAAGCCTGGGCTCTAGAACCCAGGAGCCACAACTACTGAGCTTCTTTGTATTCTGCAGCAAGAGAAGCCTCTGCAATGAGAAATCTACACACCACAAGCTGAGAGTAGCCCCCACTCTCTGAAAATAGAGAAAAACCCATGCAGCAACAAAGACTCAGCACAGCCAAAAATAAAGAAATAAATACACTTATTTTTTTAAGTGGTGTTTTGTGGAAGGAAATATAATCAGAAATCTCAGTAACAATGGGGTTTCACAGAAAAGAGACAGTAAATGATAATGCCAATATTTTGTAGTAACTAAAAATGGAAAGGAACTTTTAAAATTGCATAGAAATTTAAATGTTTTTAAATAAAATGAACACATATGCATTATATAAGATCCATATTTATGCAAGTTTATGTCCTTTATTCACAGGATAATCTCTTTAGAAGCAGAAGCCCACAGGTTAATCATTTCAGTTCAGTTCAGTCCCTCAGTCATGTCCAATTGTTTTGCGACCCCATGGACTGCAGCACTCCAGTCCTCCCTGTCCAAGACCAACTCCCAGAGTTAATCAAACTTATGTCCATTGAGTCAGTGATGCCATCCAATCATCTCATTCTCTGTCGTCCCCTTCTCCTCCCACCTTCAATCTTTCCCAGCATCAGGGTCTTTTCCAGTGAGTCAGTTCTTTACATTAGCTGGCCAAATATTGGAGTTTCAGCTTTAACATCAGTCCTTCCAATGAATATTCAGGACTGATTGGCTTAAGGATGAATTGGTTGGATCTCCTTGCAGTCCAAAGGACTCTCAAGAGTCTTCTCCAACATCACAGTTCAAAAGCATCAATTCTTCAGCGCTCAGCTTTCTTTATAGTTGAACTCTCACATCCATACATGACTACTGGAAAAACCATAGCCTTGACTAGATGGACCTTTGTTGGCAAAGTAATATCTCTGCTTTTTAAGATGCTGTCTAGGTGGTCATAACTTTCTTTCCAAGGAATAAGCATCTTTTAATTTCATGGCTGCAATCACCATCTGCAGTGATTTGGGAGCCCCAAAAAATAAACTCTGGCACTGTTTCCACTGTTTCCTCATTTATTTGCCATGAAGTAATGAGACCAGATACCATGATTTTAGTTTTCTGAATGTTGAGCTTTAAGCCAAGTTTTTCCAGTCTCCTCTCACTTTCATCAAGAGGCTCTTTAGTTCTTCCTCACTTTCTGCCATAAGGGTGGTGTATTCTGCATATCTGAGGTTATTGATATTTCTCCTGGCAATCTTGATTCCAGCTTGTGCTTCTTCCAGCCCATCGTTTCTCATGATGTACTCTGCATAGAAGTTAAAGAAACAGGGTGACAGTATACAGCCTTGATGTACTCCTTTTCCTATTTGGAACCAGTCTGTTGTTCCATGTCCAGTTCTAACTGTTGCTTCCTGAGCTGCATATAGGTTTCTCAAGAGGCAGGTCAGGTGGTCTTGTATTCCCATCTCTTTCGGAACTTTCCACAGTTTATTGTGATCCACACAGTCAAAGGCTTTGGCATAGTCAATAAAGCAGAAATAGATGTTTTTCTGGAACTCTCTTGCTTTTTCCATGTTGGTTGCCAACAGATGTTGGTAATTTGACCTATGGTTCCTCTGCCTTTTCTAAAACCAGCTTGAACATCTGGAAGTTCATGGTTTACATACTGTTCAAGCCTGGGTGGATAATTTTGAACATTACTTTGCTAGCCTGTGAAATGAGTGCAATTGTGCGGTAGTTTGGACATTCTTTGGCCATTGTCTTTCTTTGGGATTGGAATGAAAACTGACTCTTTCCAGTCCTGTGGCCACTGCTTAGTTTTCCAAATTTGCTGACATATTGAGTGCAGCACTTTCACAGCATCATCTTTCAGGATTTGAAAGAGCTCAACTGGGATTCCATCACCTTCACTATCTTTGTTCATAGTNTTCCTCTATCTCTTTGCACTGATCACTGAGGAAGGCTTTCTTATCTCTCCTTGCTATTCTTTGGCATTCTGCATTCAAATGGGTATATCTTTCCTTTTGTCTTTTGCTTTTTGCTTCTCTTCTTTTCACAGCTATTTGTAAGGCCTCCTCAGACAGCCATTTCACTTTTTTGCATTTCTTTTCCTTGGGGATGGTCTTGATCCCTGTCTCCTGTACAATGTCACAAACCTCCGTCCATAGTTCATCAGGGACTTTGTCTATCAGATCTAGCCCCTTAAATCTATTTCTCACTTTCACTGTATAATGGTAAGGGATTTGATTTAGATCATACCTGAATGGTCTAGTGGTTTTCCCTACTTTGTTCAATTTAAGTCTGAATTTGGCAATAAGGGGTTCATGATCTGAGCCATAGTCCGCTCCTGGTCTTGTTTTTCCTAACATCTATTTCTGCTTTATTGACTATGCCAAAGCCTTTGACTGTGTGGATCACAATAAACTGTGGAAACTTCTGAAAGAGATGGGAATACCAGACCACCTGACCTGCCTCTTGAGAAACCTATATGCAGCTCAGGAAGCAACAGTTAGAACTGGACATGGAACAACAGACTGGTTCCAAATAGGAAAAGGAGTACGTCAAGGCTGTATACTGTCACCCTGCTTCTTTAACTTCTATGCAGAGTACATTATGAGAAATGCTGGGCTGGAAGAAGCACAAGCTGGAATCAGGATTACCAGGAGAAATATCAATAACCTCAGATATGCAGATGACATCACCCTTATGGTAGAAAGTGAAGAGGAACTAAAAAGCCTCTTGATGGAAGTGAAAGTCGAGAGTGAAAAACTTGGCTTAAAGCTCAACATTCAGAAAATGAAGATCACGGCATCTGGTCCCATCACTTCATGGCAAATAGATGGGGAAACAGTGGAAACAGTGCCAGACTTTATTTTTGGGGGCTCCCAAATCACTGCAGATGGTGACTGCAGCCATGAAATTAAAAGACGCTTACTCCTTGGAAGAAAAGTTATGACCAACCTAGATAGTATATTCAAAAGCAGAGACATTACGTTGCCGACTAAGGTCCATCTAGTCAAGGCTATGGTTTTTCCTGTGGTCATGTATGGATGTGAGAGTTGGACTGTGAAGAAGGCTGAGCACCAAAGGATTGATGCTTTTGAACTGTGGTGTTGGAGAAGACTCTTGAGAGTCCCTTTGACTGCAAGGAGATCCAACCAGTCCATTCTGAAGGAGTTCAGCCCTGGGATTTCTTTGGAGGGAATGATGCTAAAGCTGAAACTCCAGTACTTTGGCCACCTCATGCAAAGAGTTGACTCATTGGAAAAGACTCTGACACTGGGAGGGATCAGGGGCAGGAGGAGAAGGCGATGACAGAAGATGAAATGGCTGAATGGCATCACTGACTCAGTGGACGTGAGTCTGAGTGAACTCCGGGAGTTGGTGATGGACAGGGAGGCCTGGCATGCTGCGATTCATGTGGTTGCAAAGGGTTGGACACGACTGAGCAACTGAACTGACTGACTGACTGTTCATGGGGTTCTCAAGGCAAGAATATTTGGTTTTCAGACAGTTAGTAAGTATCAGATCAGACCCAGTGCAAAGCACTGGGGTAGAGAGAAAACACATGTAAGAGGAACAGAGTTATCAGAAAGAGTATGAGTTAATATGTGCCAAAGGAAGTTTTAGCAGAGAAACTTTAATTTCCTACCAACCTATCAGTGTGATTGACATTCCTACAGTTTCTTGCATCAACCATTTGAGGTACTACACTAAATTGGACCCATAACTCTTCATCCGTAACAGTGAAGAACATCTCAGCTTAGTCAGTGGACACAAACCTGGAAGGAACAGGAAGAGAGATTCAATTGTTCCAACTTAAAGGTTTAATTTAATGTCATTTAATTGAAAGTCTTGATTTAACTGGTGATGGTTTAAAGTGATGTTCAGGACTAGGCCATGAAGTGTTCCTCCACAGGGCAGGGCCTGCACATTGAGGCATTAGGAAGGCATAGGACAGAAATAAAGGCTCTGAGCAGGCTAGGAAAACACATGCCAACAATCAGAAAGGGAACTGTGCTGATAACTACTAAAACAAACTTTAGCAACTTCATTATTACGCCTCAAAAGAGGCCTCCTCTGAAAATATACTTGAGCTGAAAACAGATGCAAAAGAGTTGGTCCTTCCCACAGGGCCTGTGACTTCCATTGTTTTAATTTTTTTACTCATTTTTTTTTCCTTTACTTTCTGACAAAACTTACAGTCATTAAGAAGTTTCTGTCGTGTGAGTCTGCACCTGGAAGATTCCTTACCTCTAGAGGGAGGCAACTGAGAGGCCCGGGGAGGGATGTGAGTGGGAATTCCCACTGTTCCTTCAAGTTTCAACATGCCTGAAGTTTCACACTGCTGCCTCGAGGTGGATGCTGAATGAAGTCAGAATTTCAGAGAATACAAGTTCAAGGCTAAAAACTTTGAAACACCAAGCCAAAGCCATGAACTCATACAATAAATCCAGTCAAACAATGGTCAATCCAATAAAGGGGGAAAAAAAAATGAAAAGCAAGCAAGCATTTTTTAGACTAAATGGTTCAGCTTTACTGATTGACAAATTAACTTCAATGAAAAAGAATATTCTAGGTACTATTTCTGCTGAACCATTCTGAAAGCAGAAATGATTATAAAATAATTCTCTTTATCTTTGAATAAGAACAAAAACTATTACTTGAGATAATCCACTTTCTCCCAACCCCTCAAAATATAAAATTGAGGAAAACCCTATTGGTTGAGATTGTTAATCTGTTAAGCCCAAAACTAGTAAAAACTCTGTAGGCAAAAGCAGGCCCAAGGGAAACCTTCTAGGCATTATTACTGGGCATGAAATAAATTTCACAGCATAACAATATACAATTGTTATTGATTATTATTGTTGTTATACTAGGTAAGTGTTTATCTCAGTGATGAAACAGGAACTCCTGGTTGATATTATACATGCTCAAAGGCCAAATGGCTAAAATATAACTTTTGAAAAAGCTAACTATTATGAAAGAAGTATCTTTGGAAAAATATCCATTTCCATTATGAGAGGAGCTGTTAGGACATAGCAAAATAACAGGCATCTTGAAAAATAAAGGAGGAAAACTGAAAGGAGAGAAAAAAAGTTCACCCACTTCACAACTTGCCCTGAGTCTACGAAACAGCTTGTGTAAAAAGGAACAATAGATCATTCCCTTGTGGGGATTTCAGAACATCACTCCCACATCCAGTGACACTAAACCATTCTTAAATTTAGAATATGAAAAAATAATTCCAGAAAAAAACAATTCTTCTATGAAGGAATCTTTGCTTCGGAAGGTAGTGGCCTTCATTATTTCAATGAAAGAAAAATAGAAAAACAGAGAATTGTTGTGAAGCCAATTCTTCAGGTTCAAACTTGACTTCTAATCATGTCAAGTTAAGTAATGGAATTACCAAGGAATTCACACCCTTAGCTTCTTGGTAAAACTCTGTTGTATGATCCAGTCAAGCATTCTTATTGTTGTTCAGTCACCCAGTCGTGTCTGACTCTGAGACTCCATGCACTGCATCACACCAGGCCTCTCATAAAAATTAAAATATATATTAACTATATATATATATAATCAACATATATATATTTAATTTTTGTTGGGGTATAATTTACAATGCTCTGTTGGTTTCAGATATCCATTAAAGTGAATCTGCTATGCATGTACATATATCCACTTTTTTTTAGCTTCTTTTCCCATACAGCCCATTACAGAGTATTGAATAGAGATTCCTCTGCTAAACAGTGGGTCTTTACTTGTTATCTAATTTATAACAAATATATTAAATAAGAAGTTTTTAATAGAAAACACATAAGCCAGATTTTTATATCAATCTGTTGACAAAAATGTGACCAGAGCCTCACAGCAACCTAACCCTGTGTGTTATCACCAGGAGAGCAGTTCAGTGGTCTCCAGTTCCATGTTCCCAGTGATATCATATGATATAAGGACCCTGAATAGTGAGAATGACCTGTGTACACATGTACAGATGTTCTGTCACCAAATATAGAGTGAGAAGAAAGTTTAATGTGAATTTCTTCGTTATAATTTAACATTACTAGACCAATACATCGAGTTTTCCAGGTGGCACTCAATGAAGGAGACATAAGAGACAAGGGTTCAATCCCTGGGTCAGCAAGATCCCTTAGAGGAGGATACAGCAACCCACTCCAGTATTCTTGCCTGGAGAATCCCAGGGACCAAGGAACCTAGCAGGTTACGGGTCACTCCATAGAGTCACTCAGAGTTGGACATGACTGAAGCAACTTAGTATGCATGCAGACAAATATGTCACAGCATTTCATAATAAGTACCCTGAACACCTAAAGTAATTGAGAAATGATCTGACAGCCAGCTAGAGCCACAAGAGGACACCATTACTCCAGGAAAGAAATTATACAGAAACAAAATTTATTTACTTTATTTGCTGTTTATTCTCTCCTCATCATTTACTTTATTTCAATTACACAGCATCATAGTTCTTAACACATCAGTTGGTACAAGACAGTCATTCAATAATTTCATTGGACTCAAAATTATATGAAATTTAGCTAGGGAAATTTCTGGCAGTCCCCCCTGGAGGAGGAAATGGCAACCTATTCCAGTATTCTTTCTGGGAAAATCCCATGAACAGGCTCCTCTGTCCATGGGTTTGCAACAAGTCGGGCACAACTGAAGCAACTGAACACATTCCTGGTGGTCTAGTGGTTAGGACTCTGCACTTTCACTGTTGAGGGTCAGAGTTTGATCCCTGGTATGGAAACTAAGATTCCACAAGCTGTGTGACGTGGTCAAAAAAAAGAAGAAGAAGAAGAAATTTAGGTAAAAGTGTGGATTCAGTATAATCGCAGATAAATGAGTGAGTGGAAGTCGCTCAGTCTTGTCCGACTCTTTGCGACCCCATGGACTGTAGCCCGCCAGGGTCCTCTGTCCACTGAATTCTCCTGGCCAGAATACAAGAGTGGGTAGCCATTCCCTTCTCCAGGGGATCTGATGAGAACCAGTGAAATGATGATAATGACACAGACACACCCAGAAATGCTGTTTAGTTAAATGTCTGGGTATCCCAAGATGCAGTCAAATTAACACATCAAATTAACCATCACATTCTGTCTATCCTCAGAGTGAAACATTACTAGTATTTAGATTCCCCTTGCTTATGACAGTAATAACATCCTGGCAAGTCTCTCTGCTTCTCTTTGTCTCCCTTCAGATTATTCTGAGAGTGAATTTTTTTGAAACTTGAGTCAGATTGTCAGTCTTTTGCTCAAAACCCTATAATCGTTCTCCATTTCAGTCTGACAAAAAAAAAAAAAAAGTCTTTACAATGACCTTCAGTCTCCACCTGTTCCAAATACCTTATTTCTTCTTCCTCCCTTCTTCCCTTCCCCCATTATACTCCTCTTCTGTGACCTTCTTTGGTTATCATCCACATTCTGCTTGAAAGTAAGTGTTATTCACTCAGCTGTGTCCAACTCTTTGTGACCCCATGGACTGTAGCCCACAAGGCTTCTCTGTCCATGGGATTCTCTAGGCAAGAATGTTGGAGTGGGTTGCCATTTCCTCCTCCAGCAGATCTTCTCAATCCAGAGATGGAACTCACATCTCCTGCATCTCCAGTGTTGGCAGACAGATTCTTTACCTCGAAGCCACCACTTGTTCTTCAAATAAGAGGAAAAAAAATATTTACTGGTGCAGCAATTTCTGAGTATCAGTTATTTCCAATGACTCTATTACTTGGAGTAGTCTACCATACCACTTCCTGGTGGCTTCCCTGGTGGCTCAGAGGTTAAAGCATCTGCCTGGAATGTGGGAGACCGGGGTTTGATCCCTGGGTTGGGAAGATCCCCTGGAGAAGGAAAATGGCACCCCACTCCAGTACTCTTGCCTGGAGAATCCCACGGAGGGAGGAGCCTGGTAGGCTACAATCCATGGGGTCACAAAGAGTCGGACACTACTGAGCGACTTCACTTTCATTTTCTTTTCTCACATACCACTGCAGCCACAGTTGCCACCATGGCCAACTCCAAGTAAAGTTCCAGCAATCAAGAAGTTGGAGGCACTTGCCCTTGTGCACTTTCAATTGAGAAGACCCAACAGAGGGGGAAACCCAGACCCTTCCCAGTCCACCTGCCTTCTCCCTTTAAAGATTTATATGAAGGATTGGTTTATTACTGAAAAATAAGAAATGACCTGAGGATCCAGCAGCTAAAACTCCAAACCCCCAGTGCAGTGGGCCCGGATCCCTGGTCAGGAAACTAGATCCCACACACTGCAATGAAGATCGAAGAACTTACATGCAACTAAGACCTGGTGCAGTCAAATAAATAAATAAACATTTTTAAACAAAAAAAGAAAAAGAAATGAACTGTACAAAGGAATTTCTTGGCCAGAAAAATAAATTAAAAACTGAAAAACTACATCTCCTGCATTTTGGGTAGATTCTTTACCACTGAGCCACCAGGGAAACCAAAAATGTGTGGACATTACCGCATATCCTCAATGGGAAGCAAGCCAAATTACCACCAGTTTATAGCCACTAGGCTATCCGTTATTTGACTAATTGAAACCTGATGTTATCCAACCTGTATTAAAGATTTTTAAAAAAACAAATTCTTGATATTATTTTGTTTATTCTTTCGATAAAAAGAATATTGGGGTTTCCCCAGTAGCTCAGTGGTAAAGAATCTGCTTGTCAATGCAGGAGACATGGGTTCGACCCCTGATCCGGGAAGATGCCACATACTTAATAGCAACTAAGCCTACGTGCCACAACTACTGAGCCTGTGCTCTAGAACCCGGGAGCTGCAACTACTGAAGCCCAGTCACTCTGGAAAATGCTCCACAAGAGAAGCCACCACATGAGAAGCCGGTGCACTAACGACTAAAGAATACTCCTACTCACTGCAACTAGACAGAAGTTGCAGTGAAGACCCAGCACAGCCAAAAATAAATAAATGTCAAAGCTTAAAAAAATTACCTATGATGAACACCTATGATGTCTTAAGTGTTCTCTACCCGTGGAATACAGTGATGAACAAACTAGTTAATTCTCTGTCTTCATAGAGCTTACAGTCTAATGGAGATGGTGAAGTTGTTCTTCACCACCTGAAGTTGGTGGGAAAGCTTCCCAAGTTGTTCTGGAAAAGCTTGACACATTCCCTACAATTTGGTGATAACTTATACAGACAATTTGTACCTTCTGAAAGCAAGTGGCTGATGGAGCTGTATATGCCAGCCAGAGAAAGTGCTGCATGACGTAGTGTGCCTGGAAAGAAAAAGAGTGAGAAGACCCCTGGTTTCCTTGACTTCACATGAAGGAACTCAAGAGTGTAAACAAGAACAAAGGAGCTACCTGGCTGCTCAGACAGCTTCCAAGGGAGGGAATTTCTTACCCTGAACTATGGGTGTGAAATTACAAATGGGGAATTTATTTCTCTGAGGCAGTACCAGGTGGTAGAGACAAAATCTGAAACACGCCTCCAAGAAAATGTGCCCAAACTGTGCATTACACCACTAGCAGGCAGAGGAATCAATAAGCCTCAGCCAGTGCTCCCTCACCAGGAATCATGGACCAAAAGTATAGCATGACTTCTCTCCTCTCTGTGCCCCGAAACAGAGAGACCAAATGCAGAAGCTGAAAGGAGGGGCTATTTCGAAGAGGGAAGTTATTCAAAGAGCGGAACAGAGACTTCCCTGGTGATTCAGTGGCTAAGGTTCTGCCCACCCTATGCAGGTGGCCCGGGTTGGATCCCTGTGCAGGGAACTATATCTCACATGCTGCAACTAAAGATCCTGAATGCTACGAAAATCAAAGATCTCAAGGGCCACAACTAAGACCTGTTACAACCAAATATGTGTGTGTGTGTGTGTGTGTGTGTGTGTGTGTGTGTGTGTTGCTCATTCATGTCTGATTCTTTGTGATCCCATGGAATTTAACCCGCCAGGCTCCTCTGTCCATGGAATTCTCTGGGCAAGAAAACTGGAATGGGTTGCTATTTCCTTCTGCAGGGGATCTTCTCGATCCAGGGAGCAAACCTGGGTCTCCCACCTTGTGGGCAGATTCTTTGCCATCTGAGCCACCAGGGAAGCTATATGTATATAAATGTATATATTTTAAAAACAAAGGGCAGAATACATTCTCCTTTCTTGGCTGCAGACTCCTCAGGCCATGGCCCATGCCTGTGGCTCAGCAGATTAGAAGATCCATTGGAGAAAGAGGAAAATAAACATAAGATATATAAAATCAGCTTTAAGATGAGTTAGACAAGTTTTACAACTTGCCTAGTGAAAGTGACCTGAAAACCAAAGGATCTGCCAAGATATTAAAATATCTGCTACTCAGCAGAAAAGAGAATTTTGACACAGCACGGTAGAGAACATTGTTTGGAAATAATGAAGTCATATGATAGTACACACATGCTCTGAGTTGACTGCTCTGTCACCCGGTTGGCAAGTTAATAGTGATTCAAGTTATTCTATGTAAATGAACAATACCTCTCTCCATTTACAAAAAGATAGTCTGAACAAGCTACTAGCAAACACCTCAAAATTCTGATGGGTTAAACAAGTTTTTGTGTTGATTGGTGAGTGCGTGTGTGCTAAGTCGCTTCAGTCCTGTCCTTCTGTGTGACTGTGTGGACTGTTGCCTGCCAGGCTCCTCTGTCCATGGGATTTTCCAGGTGTTGATTTGAAGGCCTATTTATTTCTATGAGAAAATATATATTCTAAATAACTTAAAGATTACTTTATTATTTTTTAAAGCTAATGTTTTGGAGGCATAAACAGTTATAAATGGGCAACTCCTTATATCTGTGCTAACTTATGATGGTCATTTCCACTCTCTTTAAAAACTCTGAACTATTACTGTTAAATAGTAGTTATTATAAAAGTTCTTTATTTTAAAATGATAAAATTAACAAGGAAATTGATAGTACGTACACTAAAAGTG
The DNA here is from genome assembly GCA_006410935.1 of Redunca redunca. Classification (NCBI taxonomy): domain Eukaryota; kingdom Metazoa; phylum Chordata; class Mammalia; order Artiodactyla; family Bovidae; genus Redunca; species Redunca redunca. The sequence goes on from SJYQ01002433.1 coordinate 271,688, forward strand.
TGAGATGAATGCAATTGTGCAGTAGTTTGAGCATTCTTTTGCATTGCCTTCCTTTGGAATTGGAACGAAAACTGATCTTTTCCAGTCCTGTGGACACTGCTGAGTTTTCCAAATTTGCTGGCATATTGAGTGCAGCACTTTCACAGCATCATCTTTCAGGATTTGAAACAGCTCAACTGGAATTCCATCACCTCCACTAGCTTTGTTCATAGTGATGCTTTCTAAGGCCCAGTTGACTTCACATTCCAAGAGGTCTGGCTCTAGATTAGTGATCACATCATCATGATTATCCGGGTCGTGAAGATCATTTTGTACAGTTCTTCCGTGTATTCTTGCCACGTCTTCTTAATATCTTCTGCTTCTGTTAGGTCCATACGTTTCTGTCCTTTATCGAGCCCATCTTTGCATGAAATGTTCCCTTGGTATCTCTAATTTTCTTGAAGAGATCTCTAGTCTTTCCCATTCTGTTGTTTTCCTCTATTTCTTTGCATTGATCGCTGAAGAAGGCTTTCTTATCTATTCTTGCTATTCTTTGGAACTCTGCATTCAGATGCTTATATCTTTCCTTTTCTCCTTTGGTTTTCATTTCTCTTCTTTTCACAGCTATTTGTAAGGCTTCCCCAGACAGCCATTTTGCTTTTTTGCATTTCTTTTCCATGGGGATGGTCTTGATCCATGTCTGCTGTACAATGTCACGAATCCCATTCCATAGTTCATCAGGCACTCTATCTATCAGATCTAGGCCCTTAAATCTATTTCTCACTTCCACTGTATAATCATAAGGGGTTTGATTTAGGTCATACCTGAATGGTCTAGCAGTTTTCCCTACTTTCTTCAATTTGAGTCTGAATTTGGTAATAAGGAGTTCATGATCTGAGCCACAGTCAGTTCCTGGTCTTGTTTTGTTGACTGTATAGAGCTTCTCCATCTTTGGCTGCAAAGAATATAATCAATCTGATTTCGGTGTTGACCATCTGGTGATGTCCATGTGTAGAGTCTTCTCTTGTGTTGTTAGAAGAGGGTGTTTGCTATGACCAGTGCATTTTCTTGGCAAAACTCTATTAGCCTTTGACCTGCTTCATTCTGCATTCCAAGGCCAAATTTGCCTGTTACTCCAAGTGTTTCCTAACTTCCTACTTTTGCATTCCAGTCCCCTATAATGAAAAGGACATCTTTTTTGGATGTTAGTTCTAAAAGGTCTTGTAGATCTTCATAAAACCGTTCAACTTCAGTTTCTTCAGCGTTACTGGTTGGGGCATAGACTTGGATAACTGTGATATTCAATGGTTTTCCTTGGAGACAAACAGAGATCATTCTGTCCTTTTTGAGACTGCATCCAAGCACTGCATTTCGGACTCTTTTGTTGACCATGATGGCTATTCCATTTCTTCTGAGGGATTCCTGCCCGCAGTAGTAGATGTAATGGTCATCTGAGTTAAATTCACCCATTCCAGTCCATTTTAGTTCGCTGATTCCTAGAATGTCAATGTTCACCCTTGCCATCTCTTGTTTGACCACTTCCAAATTGCTTTGATTCATGGACCTGACATTCCAGGTTCCTATGCAATATTGCTCTTTACAGCATCGGATCTTGCTTCTTTCACCAGTCACATCCACAGCTGGGTATCGTTTTTGCTTTGGCTCCATCCCTTCATTCCTTTTGGAGTTATTTCTCCACTGACCTCTAGTAGCATATTGGATACCTACTGACCTGGGGAGCTCCTCTTTTGGTATCCTATCATTTTGCCTTTTCATACTGTTCGTGGGGTTCTTAAGGCAAGAATACTGAAGTGGCTTGCCATTCCCTTCTCCAGTGGACCACATTCTGTCAGACCTCTCCACCATGACCCACCCGTCTTGGGTTGCCCCACAGGCATGGCTTGGTTTCATTGAGTTAGACAAGGCTGTGGTCCTAGTGTGATTAGATTGACTAGTTTTCTGTGAGTATGGTTTGAAAAGGTCAGTTTTCATTCCAATTCCAAAGAAAGGCAGTGCAAAACAATGCTCAAACTACCGCCCAATTGCACTCATCTCACATGCTAGTAAAGTAATACTCAAAATTCTCCAAGCCAGGCTTCAGCAATACGTGAACCATGAAATCCCTGATGTTCAAGCTGGTTTTAGAAAAGGCAGAGGAACCAGAGATCAAATTGTCAACATCCGCTGGATCATGGAAAAACCAAGAGAGTTCCAGAAAAGCATCTATTTCTGCTTTCTTGACTATGCCAAAGCCTTTGACTGTGAGGATCACAATAAACTGTGGAAACTTCTGGAAGAGATGGGAATACCAGACCACCTGACCTGCCTCTTGAGAAATCTTTATGCAGGTCAGGAAGCAACAGTTAGAACTGGACATGGAACAACAGACCGGTTCCAAATAGGAAAAGGAGTATGTCAAGGCTGTATATTGTCACCCTGCTTATTTAACTTCTATGCAGAGTACATCTGGGCTGGAAGAAGCACAAACTGGAATCAATATTGCTGGAAGAAATACCAATAACCTCAGATCTGCAGATGACACCACCCTTATGGCAGAAAGTGAAGAATAACTAAGGAGCCTCTTGATGGAAGTGAAAGAGGAGAGTGAAAATGTTGGCTTAAAGCTCAGCATTCAGAAAACTAAGATCATGCATCTGGTCTCGTCACTTCATGGGAAATAGATGGGGAAACATTGGAAACAGTGTCAGACTTTATTTTTTGGGGCTCCAAAATCACTGCAGATGGTGACTACAGCCATGAAATAAAAAGATGCTTACTCCTTGGGAGAAAAGTTATGACTAACCTAGACAGCATATTGAAAAGCAGAGACATTACTTTGCCAACAAAGGTCCGTCTAGTCAAGGCTATGGTTTTTCCAGTGGTCATGTATGGATGTGAGAGTTGGACTGTGAAGAAAACTGAGTGCCGAAGAATTGATGCTTTTGGACTGTGGTGTTGGAGAAGACTCTTGAGAGTCCTTTGGACTGCAAAGAGATCCAATCAGTCCATCCAAAGGAGATCAGTCCTGGGTGTTTATTGGAACGACTGATGTTGAAGCTGAAACTCCAATCCTTTGGCCAGCTGATGCGAAGAGCAGACTCATTTGAAAAGACCCTGATGCTGGGAAAGATTGAGGGCAGGAGGAGAAGGGGACGACAGAATATGAGATGGTTGGATGGCATTACCGACTCAATGGACATGGATTTGTGTAGACTCTGGCAGTTTGTGATGGACAGGGAGGCCTGCTGTGCTGTGGTTCACGGAGTTGCAAAGAGTTGGACATGACTGAGCGATTGAACTGAAACACTTAAAACACATTACACTTTTATATTATTATAGCCAAAATGTCACTTTTATGCTGGAAATTGAAATTATATATGATTTCCTAAGTGAAGGAACATGAGCATTATTTATTTTTTCTCTATGGGTGACTGCATTTCCTCAAGTCATACAAGTCATGCAGGCTTGATTAAAAGGTTCAAGGTAACAGATGACCTATTTTGAAACTATACTTTATGAAGAGGGATATATTATTAATCATTCTTCTGAAGCAGGGAAGAAAAAAACTGACTCCATACTAGATCTATTTCTTTTACATTTTCCTGGTAGCTCAGCTGATAAAGAATCCACCTACAGTGCAGGAGACTTGGGCTTGATTCCTGGGTTGGGAAGATCCCCCAGAGAAGGGAACAGCTACCCACTCCAGTATTCTGGCCTGGAGAATTCCACTGACTGTATAGTCCATGGGGTCACAAAGAGACAGACACAATTAAGCAACTTTCACATTCATGTTCATGTTGCATTTTATTGCTTTTGTTATGGCAACCCTCTCCAGTATTCTTGCCTGGGGAATCCTATGGACAGAGAAGCCTGGTGGGCTGCTGTCCATGGGGTTGCATGCAGTCGGACATGACTGAAGCAACTTAGCATGCATGCATTGGAGAAGGAAATGGCAACCCATTCCAGTATTCTTGCCTGGAGAATCCCAGGGATGGCAGAGACTGGTGGGCTGCCATCTATAGGGTTGCACAGAGTCAGACACAACTGAAGCGACTTAGCATGCATAGCATAACATGCAATCACTAAAGGACCAATTTCTATGCTCTTCCCCTAGTATATTGGGCACCTACTGACCTGGAGATTCATATTCCGGTGTCATATCTTTTTGCCTTTTCATATTGTTCATGAGGTTGTCGAGGCAAGAATACTGAAAAGGTTTGCCGTTCTCTTCCCAGTGGACCACATTTTGTTAGAACTCTTACAATAACCCTTTCATTGTGGATGTGTCTGGCAGTGAAAGTAAAGTCGATGCTATAAAAAAGAATATCAGTAGGAAACTGAAATGTTACCATGAATCAAGGTAAATTGGAGGTGGTCAAACAGGAGATGGCAAGAATGAACATTGGCATTTTAGGAATCAGTCAAATAGACAGGAATGGGTAATTTAATTTAGGTGACCAATATATCTACTACTGTGGGCAAGAATCCCTTAGAAGAAATGGAGTAGCTCTCATGGTCTACAGAAGTTGGAAATGCAGTATTTGAGTACAATTTCAAAAACAACAGAATGTTCTCAGTTTGTTTCCAAGGCAAACCATTCAACATGACAATAATCCAAGTCTATGCTCTAACCTCTGATGCTGAAGAAGCAAAAGTTGAGTGGTTCTATGAAGATCTACAAGACTTTCTGGGACTAACACCAAAAAAAGATGTCCTTCTATTCATAGGGGATTGGAATGCAAAAGTACAAAGTCAAGAGGTACCTGGAGTGACGGGAAAGTTTGACTTGGAGTACAAATGAAGCTGGGCAAAGGCTAACAGATATCTTCTAACAGAACACACTGATAATAGCACACGTCCTCTTCCAACAGCACAAGAGATGACTGTACCCAAGCACATCACCAGATAGTCAACACCAAATCAGACTGATCATATTCTTTGTAGCCAAAGATGGAGAAGCTCTACACAGTCAGCAAAAACAAGACCTGGAGCTGACTTTGGCTCTTTTTACAGCTCCTTACTGTAAAATTCAGGCTTAAATTAGTAGTATGGACCATTCAGGTATGACCTAAATCAAATCCCTTATTTGGCTCAGATGGTAAAGCATCTGCCTGCAATGCGGGAGACCGGGGTTCAGTTCCTGGGTTGGGAAGATCCCCTGGAGAAGGAAATGGCAATCCGCTCCAGCACTCTTGTCTAGAAATTCCCATGGATGGAGCAGCCTGATAAGGCTACAATCCATGGGGTCGCAAAGAGTCGGACACGACTGAGCGACTTCACTTTCACTTTATGATTATACAGTGAAGGTGATGAATAGTTTCAAGGGATTAGATCTGGTAGACAAAGTCTCTGAAGAACTGTGGATGGAGGTTTGTAACATTGTAGAGGAGGCAGTGACCTCTCTGCCATCCCCAAGGAAAAGAAATGCAAGAAGACAAAGTGATTGTCTGAGGAGGCCTTACAAATAGTTAAGAAAAGAAGAGAAGTGAAAGGCAACGGAGAAATGGAAAGATATACCAAACTGAATGCAGAGTTCTAGAGAATAGCAAGGAGCTATAAGAAGCCTTCTTAAGTGAACAATGCAAAGAAATAGAGAAAAATAATAGAATGGGAAAGACTAGAGATCTCTTCAAGAAAATTGGAGATAACGGGAACATTTCATGCAAAGATAGGTACAAGAAAGGATAGAAACAGTAAAGAACTAGCAGAAACAAGAGAGATTAACAAGAAGTGGCAAGAAAATGCATATCTATAGAAAAATGATCTTAATAGCCTGGAAAACCATGACAGAGAAGTAACTCATCTAGAGCCAGACATCCTGGAGTATATATAGTCAAGTGGGCCTTAGGAAGCATTACTATGAGCAAAGCTGGTGGAGGTGACCAAATTCCAACTGAGCTATTTCAAATCTTAAAGATGATGTTGTTAAAGGGTTGCACTCAATATACTAACAAATTTGGACAAATTTCCACAGGACTGGAAAATGTCAGGTTTCATTTCAATCCAAAAGAAAGGAAATGTCAAAGAAGATTCAAACTACCATAAAACTGTACTCATTTCACATGCTAGTAAGGTGCTGCTCAAAATCTTTTTTTTTTTAATTTTTATTTTTACTTTATTTTACTTTAAAATACTGTATTGGTTTTGCCATACATTGACATGAATCCACCACGGGTGTACATGCATTCCCAAACATGAATCCGCCTCCCACCTCCCTTCCCATAACATCTCTCTGGGTTATCCCCGTGCACCATCCCCAAGCATCCTGTATCCTGCATCGAACATAGACTGGTGATTCGTTTCTTACATGATAGTATACATGTTTCACTGCCATTCTCCCAAATCATCCCACCCTCTTCCTCTCCCTCTTCAACAGTATGTGAATTGAGAACATCCAGATGTACAATCTAGGTTTAGAAAAGGCAGAGTAACCAGAGATCAAATTGGTAACATTCATTGGATCATAGAGAAAGCAAGAGGATTCCAGAAAAAGCATCTATTTTTGCTTCATTGACTATGCTTAACCTTTGTGTGGATCACAACTAACTGTGGAAAATTCTTAAAGAGATGGGAATGCCAGGTCACATTACCTGTCTTCTGAAAAACCTGTATGCAGGTCAAGAAGAAAGTCCAGTAAGAACTGGACATGGAACAATCGACTGGTTCAAAATTAGGAAGGGAGTATGAAAAGACTGTATATTGTCACCTGCTTATTTAGCTTATGCAGAGTATACCATGCAAAATGCCAGGCTGGATGAATCAGAAGCTAGAAGCAAGATTGTTCAGAGAAATGTCAACAATATCAGCTATGCAGATGGTACCACTCTAATGGCAGAAAGTGAAGAGGAACAAAACAGCCTCTTGATGAAGGTGAAAGAGGAAAGTGAAAAAATTGGCTTAAAACTCAACATTCAAAAAGCTAAGATCATGTTACCCAGTTCCATCACTTCATTGCAAATAGAAGGGAAAAAGTGGAAACTGAGAAACTTTATTTACTTGGGCTCCAAAATCGCTGTGGACTGTTACTGCAGCCATGAAATTAAAAAAGAAAAAGAAAAATGCTTGCTCCTTGGAAGAAAATGACAGACCTAGACAGCATACTCAAAACCAGAGACATCATTTTGCTAACAAAGGTCCCTATAGTGAAAGCTATGGTTTTTCCAGTAGTCATGTATGGATGTGAGAGTTGGACCATGAAGAAGGCTGAGTGCAGAATAACTGATGCTGTCAAATTGTGGTGGAAAAGATTCTTGAATGTCCCTTGGACTGCAAGGAGATCACACCAGTCAATCTTAAAGGAAATCAACCCTGAATATTCATTGTAAGGACTGATGCCGAAGCTCAAGCTCCAATAATTTGTCCACCTGACATGAAGAGCTGACTAATTGGTAAAGATCCTGGTGCTGGGAAAAACAAGGCAAGAGGAGAAAGGGGAGACAGAAATGAGATTGTTGGATGGCATTGCCAACTCAATAGACATGTGTTTGTGCAAACTCCAGGAGGTAGTAAAGAATAAGGAAGGCTTGCATGCTGCAGTCCATGGGGTCACAAAGAGTAGCACATGAGTTAGTGACTGAACAACAACAATCCCTAAAAGGATGTTGTCTATAGCTTAAGGTATACATAATGGCCAATTTTCTGGAATCTCGCTTTCCATGTCTGAAAGTTAAGCTAAAATACCTTTGTTTAAGCTCACAGGAACCATCCTGACCAGGCCCATCTGTGAATCATTTTAGGAAAGAAGAAAACACATCCTCTCTGGAGTGTGTTTCAAACCACAAAATATTTGTGACATCTTATTGCCTTTTATATTTTACCTCTTCACTGCCCCATCTTTGTATTATATAAGTAACTGGAATCCAAACCTGGCGATAAGATTCATTGGGCTACTGCCTTCTCTGTTTGTTGGCTTTCTGATTAAAGTTGTTATTCCTTGCCCCAACATCTTGTCTCTTGATATTTTGGCCTGAGGTGTGACAAGCAATACAAACTTAGACTCAGTAACGATTTGGGGAAACACTGTGGTATGTAGAAAGAGATACATGTGTGTTTGTTTGTTTTTCCTTCATTTAATAAATATTTCACTTTGGCCACAGAGCAAGACAGACATGGTCCCTGTCCTCAAAAAGCTTAACATCTCAGAGAACATAGAGCCCTGACTGAATTCTAGCCCTACCACTGTATTGGGTAGATTTTGAACAGCTACTGAAACTTCAGGGGATATGAATTTTGTGGTTGTTGTTTTCTTTTCTTTTTGTTTTTGGTAGATGAATTATATGAGTACTTATCCTATTTGGTTGTTGTGGGAATTTAATGAAATAAAATCCACAATGCTTGGCTCTATATCTGTCATATAGTAGACATTTCTTTTCAAATACAGAGCCAGTAAATAATGTGACAGACACAGAATGACATAAGCACAAATAAAATCTTGATTGATCTTAATAACAACTGAGGGGACAAGGCATGTTGTTGACAATTTTATTTTTTATCAAGGATTGATATTTTGGCAAGATTTTATTAAATTTTTGAAAAGTAAAATTTAAGATAAAGAATGTTATTGTTCATAGGTAGATTTGAGTTCAACTACTGAAATCACCATGTTTATGTATGAAAGTTGTCTATCCACTATACTGTACTGTGAACGTCACATTTTTCATTAAATCTTGAAATTTAGCTATAGTAAGTCCTGTGTACTACTTCCTTTGTTCTTGGAAATTTTCAAAGAACCTCATTCGGAAGAATATAGGACTATGATCAGGTGTAGGCTATGTTCACAGGAACTATTAAAGTATGTTCTTGATCTTTCATTTATCTGCATTATTTTAATGCTCAGACTCCCATTCATGAATCTCAGTCTTGTTGTTACAGTGTCTGTTGCTGAGTTATGTCTGACTATTTGCAACCCCATGGACTGCAGCACTCAAAGCTTCCTCATCCTTCACTACCTCCCAGAGTTTGCTCAAATTTATGTCCATTGCATTGGTGATACTATCTAACCATCTTATCCTGTCACCTTTTTCTTTTACCTTCATTCTTTCTCAGCATCGAGGTTTTTTTTCCAATGAGTTAAGCTTTCCTAAAGATAGAGATAAGAAAATTCCCTTGATCTGAATGAATATATTCCTCATTAAAAAAAAATCCTTTTCAATTTTATTTAAAGTAAAATATTTTAGGGCTTCCTAGATGGCTCAGTGGGTAAAGAATCCACCTGTGATGCAGGAGATGCAGGTTTGATCCCCAGGTCGGGAAGATCCCCTGAAGGAGGGTATACAACCAATTCCAATATTTTTGTTTTTAAAATCCCATGGACAGAAAAGCTTGGCAGGCTACAGTCCTTAAGGTCGCAAAGAGTTGGACATGACTGAACTAACTGAGCACACACATGATATTATTCACATTTTAAATTGGCTATACTCAAGGTGAAATTACAAACTGCAGTGTGGAAGCCAGTCAATTTAGATTGCAGAAGGTAAGGTCAGAAGCTTAAAGTGAGGAAAAAAAAAAAGATACATTACCTATATTTATCTTCCATCTGCTCAGAAACTATTCAGATTGCCAACATACTGATGCATCATTTACCTATAATAATGTGTTAATCACAATAATGAGCAATCAATTTTCAGATGTTAAATGAACACTCAGAATAGGAAACCCTGTCATTTAGAAGGCCAGCTAATGAGAGCAAGGTAGAAAAATTGCCTGATTAGGCAGTTGACTTTTTTAATACAAATGTTTGTGTCACTATGAATTTCGAGTCTGCTAAACAACTTAGCTTCTCTATGCTAATTTTCAGCAAATTAAAGAGGACAGTTTTTTAACAGGGAGCTTCAAGGGCAACTGCTTCATTGAGAACTTGCTTTGTGCATAGTTGATGCTCAGTAAGCACTCAGTCAGTTCAGTCGCTCAGTCGTGTCCAACTCTTTGCGACCCCATGGACTTCAGTAAGCACTGGACAGAAATAAACTGGTATATTTAGAGGGACATGGAGAATAGGAAACTGATAACCTCATCTGAATGAAACTGAAAAGTGGCAGCACAAAATTCAGCGGTTGATTTCGTTGGAAATGTTCACATCTTATATGAATATGTATATAGATATTTATTCAGTTTAGTCGCTCAGTCGTGTCCGACTCTTTGCGACCCCATGAATCGCAGCACACCAGGCCTCCCTGTCCATCACCAACTCCTGGAGTTCACTCAAACTCACGTCCATCGAGTCAGTGATGCCATCCGGGCATCTCATCCTCTGTCGTCCCCTTCTCCCCTTGCCCCCAAACTCTCCCAGCATCAGAGTCTTCCAGTGAGTCAACTCTTCGCATGAGGTAGCCAAAGTACTGGAGTTTCAGCTTTAGGATCATTCCTTCCAAAGAACACCCAGGACTGATCTCCTTCAGAATGGACTGGTTGGATCTCCTCGCAGCCCAAGGGTCTCTCTAGAGTCTTCTCCAGCACTACAGTTCAAAAGCATAAATTCTTTGGTGCTCAACTTTTTTTATAGCCCAACTTTCATATCCATACATGACCACTGGGAAAACCATAGCCTTGACTAGATGGACCTTAGTCGGCAAAGTAATGTCTCTGCTTTTGAATACGCTATCTAGGTTGGTCATAACTTTCCTTCCAAGGAGTAATCATCTTTTAGTTTCATGGCTGCAAACAACATCTGCAGTGATTTTGGAGCCCCCCTGTTTCCCCATCTATTTCCCATGAAGTGATGGGACCAGATGCCATGATCTTCGTTTTCTGAATATTGAGCTTTAAGCCAACTTTTTCACTCTCCTCTTTCACTTTCATCAAGAGGCTTTTTAGCTCCTCTTCACTTTCTGCCATAAGGGTGGTGTCATCTGCATATCTGAGGTTATTGATATTTCTCCCAGCAATCTTGATTCCAGCTTGTGCTTCTTCCAGCCCCGCATTTCTCATGATGCACTCTGCATAAATTAAATAAGCAGGGTGACAGTATACAGCCTTGACATACTCCTTTGCCTATTTGGAACCAGTCTGTTGATCCATGTCCAGTTCTAACTGTTCCTTCCTGACCTGCATATAGGTTTCTCAAGAGGCAGGTCAGGTGTTCTGGTATTCCCATCTCTTTCAGAATTTTCCACAGTTTATTGTGATCCACACAGTCAAAGGCTTTGGCATAGTCAATAAAACATATATTTATTAGGTTGGTGCAAAGTAGTTGTGATTTTACACTGTTGAAATTTTCTGTTTGATATTGGAATACATTCTTAAATAAATATGGTTATGTTGTACATCATTTTAAAGTGCATTTCTTGCTTTATTTTTTTGCTAATGATTTATTGCTTGCTATTTATTTTACATTTATTTTAGACTATAGAAATTATTCTAGACAAAAAGCAAATTCTAGTCAAATTCAGCTTTAGGATCATTCCTTCCAAAGAACACCCAGGACTGATCTCCTTTAGAATGGACTGGTTGGATCTCCTCGCAGTCCAAGGGTCTCTCTAGAGTCTTCTCCAGCATCACAATTCAAAAGTATCAATTCTTCAGTGCTCAGCTCTCTTTATAGCCCAACTTTCACATCCATACATGACCACTGGAAAAACCATAGCCTTGACTTTTTTATTCCAGTTCAAAATGGGTAATAAATCAATGGAAGTAACTTGTGGCATCAACAACGCTTTTGGCCCAGGGACTGCTAATGAACATACAGTGCAGTGGTGACTCAAGAAATTTTGCAAGGGAGACTAGAGCCTTGAAGACAAGGAGTGCAGTGGCTGGCCATGGGCAATTGATAACAACCAGCTGACAGGATCATCTAAGCTGATCTTCTTACAACTATATGGGAAGTTGCCAAAGAACTCAACGTTGACCATTATATGGTCACTTGGAATTTTAAGCAAATTGAAAAGGTGAAAAAGCTTGATAAACGGGTGCCTCGTAAGCTGAAAGAATATATAAAAAAAAATCATTGTTTTGAAGTGTCATCTTCTCTTATTCTATGCAACAACAACGAACCATTTCTCAATTGGACTGTGATTTGAGTTGAAAAGTGGATTTTATAGGACAACTGGCAATGACCAGCTTAGTGGCTGGACTGACACTCCAAAGCACTTCCTAAAGCCAAACTTGCACCAAAAAAAGGTAACAGGCACTGTTTGGTGGTCTGCTGCTAGTCTGATCCACTGCAGCTTTCTGAATTCTGGCAAAACCATTACATCTGAGAAGAGTGCTTACCAAATTGATGAGATGCACTGAACTCTTCAATGTCTGCAGTCAGCACTGGTTAACAGAAAGGGTCCAATTCTTCTCCATTACAGTGCCTGACTTCATGTCACACAACCAATGCTTCAAAAGTTGAATGAATTGGGCAACGAAGTTTTGCCTCATCTGTCATAATCACCTGACCTTTCACTAACCACATATCACTTCTTCAAATATCTTAACAACTATTTGCAGGGAAAACACTTCCACAACCAGGAGGAGGCAGAAAAATGCTTTCCAAGAGTTCATTGAATCCTGAAGCATGATTTTCATGCTACCAGAATAAAAAACTTATTTTCCTTTTGCAGAAACCTGTTGATTGTAATGGTTCCTATTTTGATTAATAAAGATATATTTGAGCCTAGTTATAATGATTTAAAATTCAGGGTCCAGAACTGCAGTTACTTTTGTACCAACATAATAGAATAGGTTATCCCTGGTGGCTCCGATGGTAAAAAATCTCCCTACAATGACCTGGGTTCGATCTCTGAGTTGGGATGAGTCCCTCGAGAACGGAATGGCAACCCACTCCAGTATTCTTGTCTGGAGAATTCCATGGACAGAGGAGCCTGGCAGGCTATAGTCCATGGGGTCTCAAAGACTCAGACATGACTTAGTGACTCACACTTTCACTTCAATAGAATGTATTTATAAAAATATATAGAATCTATATATAGATAGAACTGATAGATAGTCTCTCTCTCTCTCTATCTATACACACACACACACACACATATATTCTTGTATCAGAAACAAAGATTTCTGTTTTCTTTGGGAGTGATTTGGCAATGTATTATGGATACGAAGTCTTTTCTTTCATAGATTGTCCCACAATAATAGACTTTGCTTGCTTACAAATTGTAACCACGTTTCTTGTGATATAAACAATCCATGGTCTAAAGCAGAGTTTGATAAATCCAAATCCAGCCTGCCAAGTCCAATCTGCCATCTGAGTTTGCACAGCCTGTGAATTAAGGATGGTTTTTAAACCATTTAGAACAATTGAGAATAGTTGAAATAATTCAAAAGAATAATAATTTGCTGGTAATGACAATTATAAGAAATTGAAATTTCAGTGTCCATAAATGAAATTTTAATATGCCACAGCCAACTGTATTAATTTACGTATAATCTGCAGCTGTTTGTTTTTTTTTTTCCCTCTACATTGGCAGAGCTGAGTATAGAGACAATTTGGCTGGCAAAATAAAAAATATTTATTATATGATACTTTGTTGAATGGGGGTTTCCTGGTGGCTTGGAGGGTAAAGAATCTGACTCCTATTCAGGAGACCCATGTTTGATCCCTGGGTCAGGAAGATCCCCTAGAGAAGGAAATGGCTACCACTCCAATATTCTTGCCCAGAGTATTCCATGGACAGAACTGGTGGGCTACAGTCCATGGGGTCAGAGTCAGACACGACTGAGTGAATATCACTTTCACTATTTTTCACTTTGTTGAATAATTCTTCAACTCCAGTCTAGAAATTATAGTGTAGAATGTAAGTACCATGGGGACAAGGATGACGTGTAGCATGGAAATCAAATTATATTCCTTATTCTGCTAGTAGATGAAATGGTGCAAAATAACTCTCCATTTCTGCTTAGCCATCTTACAACTCTGAGATAATATTCAGTTTCATATTTTATGCTTAATCTGATTCTGCTTTACAGTGAATAGGCTCACTTTTTATTGATTAATGTTCAATATTTATTCATCTTGTACCCAGAATTCTCAGTTCAAATGGAAGCATTATGTTGAATTTTATCTGGGTATTGTGTTTGGATACTTTTGAATTAATTAAGGCTTTGTGACCTTTTATCTTGCACTACTTTGCTGTCCTCGTTGGTAGGACATGCTTCCTTAGGTCTTTCATATTGAGTGCAACACTGAGATACTGCATGCATTCTCACCCAGCATGCCCAATATATAATCTTATTATACTTAACATGCTATTATAATAATAACTATTAATATAATGATCATATTAATATACAACAGACTTATTGAACACCTCTTTGTCCCTGATTAAATACTTTATTAACACACTCAATCCTCATAATAATCCTGTAGTCTACATATTCTTTTATCTCCATTCTGCAAAAAAGGAAACAGATGCAAAAAAGATTTCATAAGTGGTTGTAACTTTCTTTAAACCCCTCTATTTCCAAACTCTATGAAATTCAAGACCTCTGAAGTCAAACTTGAAATAATTTTGGAGGAGGGTTGTCAAGATCACAGTGCTGCTGCCTGGGGCTGGTGAACTTCCCTTTATCCCTTTAATGTTGCATTGGTATGCTGTGATTAAATGCTGATGTCTTTGGGTGCATCTGTTGATAAGGTATTATATTATTGCTCTATAGATAAAACTATCCAAATAACATAAAGACTAAATGCTTTAATTCTTAGGACATTGAAAGGGAGAAGGTATCAGATGCAGGCCTTTCCAGAGTTTTGAATGACTTTGTAATGAGGTTTGTTAGTGATTCAATAGCATCATATTGCTGATGTGAATAATTTGACACTCTCCCTATATCTGAGCAAAGTGGGACTATCTTGTGAAATAAAGTTCATTTGCATAATGTTCCTCCCAAGATAAAATCTACATGGTTATGCAAACACTACATATGTTTAGAACTTAGATGCATTATGCATGCCTATTTAAGAGGTTCAACTATTGGAATATTAATTTGTCTTTTTAATTTTTTTCTTGATTATAGTATTTCTCCCAGCCTCCTTCTTTATCCTCAACTCAATACAGGGGCCAGACATTTGCATTTTCATGCCTCAGGGAAAACTGTGATGCAGAGGTCAAAATTAGGAGATACTCAGTATTTTCTTGTAAGTGATGGGGGAGAAGTGAGTCCTTTGATTTTAGATAGAGTAAACTGGAAACTCTCTAATCCTGAGAAGACCACAAGCCACTGGGAACTGCCCTACTGGGGGGTTCCCATTTTCCTGTAAAATCCCCAGGGATGTTGGAGGAGTTCAGAGGGAAATGGCTGAACTCTAGGCAGAGGGAGTTTCTTGATCTCAGGAAAGATGTTTTTCATCAAGCATAGAATGAGTATAGCCCAACTTTTGGATATCTAGAACCCATCTTGGGTCAGACACTGAGGTGATTAGAAGTGACTGTGATAAAACTTCTTCCTTTTCCTAAGTACTACATAGACCTTGTATGTACGTGTGTGCGCTAAGTTGCTTTGGACCTGTCCATGTCCAACTCTGCAATGCTATGGACTGTAGCTGCCAGCCTCCTCTGTCCTTGGGATTCTCCAGGCAAGGATAGTAGAGTGAATTGCCATGCCCAGGGATCCTCTTCCAGGGATCCTTCTGACCCAGGGATCAAACCTGCATCTTTTATGTCTCCTGCATTGGCAAATGAGTTCTTTATCACTAGCCCCACCTGACAAGTCAGGCCTCCTTGTAGGAGGATGATAAGGAAAGAACTAGTCCTAAACTTAATTTCTAAGAATGAATTTTCCTCTATTTTAGCAAAAAGGGGGCCTATATTTGAATTTAATTAGATTTAAAGGAAATAAATGTGACATTTCTCTCACAATTGAGTTTATGGACTAAAATCTAGTAGACACTAGATTTAGCAGTCTATGTAGTTACTACATACATATGTATGTGCAAAATAAATCCTTCTTTGGAATATTCCTAGCCACTTGCCTTCAGGTCATACTCCCTCTGATTCACATAAAACTATGCCTAAGTGAGAATGAAAAGGATTATCCAATTGACAAACATGTAAACTCTAATTTCACAGCATGCTGCAAGAAAAATGACAACTTGGCTCCATCTGTAAAGAGGAACAGCATGTGCCTCAATACGTTTTACATATGTATTTCCATTAGTTTTAGATGGTTTACCTAAGGCCTTTCTTTTGCCCATTGTTTCAGTTGTTTTTTCTCCTTAATATAGATGAAGATCTAGGATATTTGCCTTCTTAATCTATCTTTCCAACTGAGTCATAGTACAGCCTCTAGCTGCCATTTGCTTTCTTTCCACTGGAATGCAGCAGTCAGAAATACCCACCAAGACCTGAGAATACATATGATATTCCTACTTAATCATTATTGTTGAAGGATTTGAGATTTTCTAATGAAAACTTTGATCACAGGCAACGTATTGTAATATAAATTGAAGCTATTATCCTGCTTTATTCTGCTTTCAGAAGGACATGTAGGAATCAAACTTTCTGTTAGGTAACACACTTTGTGAGGAAAATAACAAAGAACTATGAACTGTAGAACATTACAGATTCCATTCAGACCAGGCAAAATGACCCATTCTACAAAAAATAAAGAAATTTAATTCAGTATAAGCTGATTTACTGCAAAGAGAGAAAGTGTTGCCTTCTAGTCAACTATTTAGGCATTTCTTTAATAATATGCTACATTTTAGACTGGACTTTTCTTACCTCAACTTACTGAAGCTTTGTATAATCTATAAATGATTTCACTTGGTGCTTTTGAATGCTGTGCAACAATAGATATGCAGAGATTAGAAAATTCTATTTTTTTTTCTTATAGAGATCCAATAACAATACAATATAGAATTTCAATTTTTACATAAACAGTCACTATCCATGCCAGCATTTGGAAAGGCTACTGTGTGGCCTGATCTCATTTTAGAGAAGTTATATTTTAGACGTGATTTGGATATTTGAAAACCATTAATAAATCCCAGGTTCTGTCTGTAAACAGAATAAAGCAAATTGAGCTGTATACAATATGCTGTTCTTAAAAACCACCTGCCTCCCCAAATTCAATATGGCTGATCATTGATTTCTTGTGAACCATAGAGAAGGACTTCTCTGAAAATAGGGGGAATCAATAAAGGAAAGTAAGATGTGATATGAGGACTATTTCTAATTTCTCATTTTTCAGGGTTTAAAAAATTCTTTGAATTTTGTTGAATGAAATATTCTTTAAATTCTGTAGTGCCTTTACAATTTTCTAAAGTTTCATGAATGTGATTTTATATAATTGCATAATAACCCCTCTTTTTTCATTCCCTTCTCTATTGTCCTTAGTAACTACTAGTTTGTTCTTTGTATATGTGAGTCTATTTCTTTTTATCCACTAATTTGTGGTATTTTTTTTTAGATTCCACACATTTGTGATATTATGCAGTATGCATCTTTCTCTGACTTATTTCTAGTAGCCTAATGCCCTCCAAATCCACACACACAAATGCAAAATTTTGTTCTTTCGTGGCTGATGAAAAGCCCTAATTTCTAAAAATATGCCCCAATAATAGGGTATACTGTCAGAAATATTTCCACAAGTAACAACTTTCTTGGGTCTCTTTCTTTACCTTATTTGTCTTTACTTATTTTTTAAACTAAAATATTGTTGGGAATATGAAATATTATTTATTTCAACTGATCAAATCTTCAAGGTGGACTTTTTACTTGTCTTGGGAGCTGAATAGATAGGAATAAAAGGTGTCTGCTTTAACGTGAAAACCGCTTGAAAGGTAACTGTGATATATTCCTAGGTATTTTATTCTTTTCGTTGCAATGCTGAATGGAATTGTTTCCTTAATTTCTTTTTCTACTTTCTCATTATTAGTGTAAAGGAATGCAAGGGATTTCTGTGTGTTGATTTTATATCCTGCAACTTGACTATATTCGTTGATTAGCTCTAGTAATTTTCTGGTGGAGTCTTTAGGGTTTTCTATGTAGAGGATCATGTCATCTGCAAACAGTGAGAGTTTTACTTCTTCTTTTCCAATGTGGATTCCTTTTATTTCTTTTTCTGCTCTGATTGCTGTGGCCAGAA
>SJYQ01002433.1:291151-301295 GCA_006410935.1 Redunca redunca
TTACTTTACAATATTGTATTGGTTTTGTCATACATCAACATGAACCCACCATGGGTGTACACGGAGATTTATTTTATTCATTTTAACATATGTGTAACCAATAGCTGGGCTTTATTTGTGGCTCAGGGAGTAAGGAATATGCCTGCAATGTGGGAGACCTGGGTTCGATCCCTGGATTGGGAAGATCCCCTGGAGGAGGGCATGGCAACCCACTCCAGTATTCTTGCCTGGACAATCCTCATGGACAAAGGAGGTGGTGGGCTACAGTCCACGGAGTTGCAAAGAGTCAGACACTTAGACACTGAGTGACTAAGCACAGCACAATAGCTAAGATAAAATAGCTAAGATAATTAAGAATAAGAGTTTGCCAAAGACTGGGTCAAAATAGCATGCCTTGTTGCCTACTGCATTTCAGATCATTTGTCAGTAGTTCCCACTGTGTCACTGACATACTTTACTTCTTCATCATGAACACAAATCTCCTTAAAACCTGAAAGANGACTGGGTCAAAATAGCATGCCTTGTTGCCTACTGCATTCAGATCATTTGTCAGTAGTTCCCACTGTGTCACTGACATACTTTACTTCTTCATCATGAACACAAATCTCCTTAAAACCTGAAAGAACACATTTCATCATTTGACATTGCTTTCAGCAGTTAATCTAATGGGAGTTTATCCATTCTACTGAAACAGGAAGAGGTCTTTAATAATTATACAATCAAAAGAACAACTAAAATAAAATAAACTCTGTAAAATTTTACTAATATTTTATAGACAGAAATAATACCTTTTAAAATATTACAATATACTTCTAATTTCTTGGAAATTACTTCAACTATTTTTCATGGCTTTACTCACATCTTTATTTAGTAGAATCAGATTAACTTTGGATAACTAACCTATTCTTTCAACTACTCTTCTTCAGGCAACAGACTAATTGGTTTCTTTAACCATCCTTAACAGGTTAAGAGGAGAAAGTATACTTTTGAAAAAATTTTTGGATTAGATGATTTATTTGGCAAAATGAAACAATTACAGAATTTTAAAGTAGAAAGGGATAATATGGATTGTCAAAAACAGCAGCTCTCAGGCTTTATTTTTAAGATTTTTCTTTGGGTGTGGACTGTTTTCAAAGTATTTATTGAATTTGTTACAATATTACTTCTGTTTTAATTTTTTGGCCCCAAGGCATGTGGGATCTTAGCTCCCCAACCAGGAATCAAACCTGCACCTCCTGAATTGGAAGATGAAGTCTCAACCCTTGGACTTTCAGGGAAATCCCCAGACTTTGTTTTTAAGCTGAATACTTTTTCTTCAAATAAAAACAATACACAAGAATCCAAAATGTAAAAGAGATAAAAAGTGAGGTGAGGTTCTCCAACTGAAATGAGATGCAAGCCCTGGAGCTCAACTTCTGTGGTAATGGCAATTACCACAGAATTCACTCCATGCCAAGAAACTCAGGTTTAAACTTCCCTGACCAAATTTCAGGTCCTGGATTTCATGCTTAAATTTTGGTCTAAAGTGAAAAATATATTTTGCCGGAAGCCAGCGTGAGGAATCCCACCATGACAAGGTTGTGTGGAGAGGCCTGATGGGCAAGGCGAGTCAGGTCTCGAGGGGTCCTCTGTCTGAGCATCTACCCAGAAACCAAAATCTGTCTGTTTACTGTCTGCTATACTATACTCTTCTGACATTACCACCTTTCCTCTGGTAAGCGTTAATTCAGAGCTCCAGTTAACAGTCTCCTGCATATAAAAAGAATGTCTCAGCTTAACCCCTTTGATGGCTTTCTAACTTATCTGACCAATCTGCCCGACTTTACAACTTGTGAATTGCTTACAGCCCCCCAACCATGAGAGGCACAAAGCTTAAAGCCTCTTAAAGATACAGAGCCTTTTCTAAAGAGCTAAAAATTTTATTGGTGACGGGTTTTCACTGTTGAGTCAATGACTGCTGCCAGGCCTCCATATTCTTTATCTTTTAGGCATCTGAGGGATATTAATCAATGTAATTGG
Source organism: Redunca redunca (assembly GCA_006410935.1). Classification (NCBI taxonomy): domain Eukaryota; kingdom Metazoa; phylum Chordata; class Mammalia; order Artiodactyla; family Bovidae; genus Redunca; species Redunca redunca. The sequence continues at coordinate 293,171 of SJYQ01002433.1, forward strand.
GATATAGAAAAAGGAATATAGTAGTTTTGATGTTAGCAACACTAGACTTTTGAGTTAATTACTTTTCTTTGTTATATATCACTGCATTCCTCTTGTATCCTTGCTATGTAAGAATATAACTTTATTTAGTGCTCTCTGAGAGTGGCACCAGACTTTGGGAAGAACAACACAAATAAGTCTCTGGTTGACAAATCCTTATCAGAAAAGGGCCATAAAATGTTAATCGGCCTTCTGGCCAGAAGATGATGTAAATCACCTAAGACTTGTGTATACAACTAAGTATGTAGAGAAAAAGCCTGGTCTCGATAAGAGTCAGGGCTGCTGGTGCTGCATAATTTTATATTATCCATTGATCTCTATGTACAAAAAAGGTATAAAAGGCCTTTCTGGACAATAGAGGAGGGGCCAGTCACTGGACTGGTTTCCCCCGTCTCCTCTTTACTCCTTCTCTGGCTGAATTCCCATCTGGGGCGTGGAGGCTTGCCATGTCTACTTACTTGCCCCAGCTTCTAAGATCCACGAGAGAGGGAGCCCAAGGCGGGGCACGCCCCGCTATTCAAGAGGATGCCGGTAGCTTAACGTAGATGGTGCAAGTTCCTTGTCTGGAACTTTATTGGCTTTGCACATAAACCAAGTTATTCAGCCTCTTTTCTCCACTAAATTTTCCTACTATACTATTTCTTCTTAATTTCTTTTATATTTCTAAATAAATAAGTTTTTCCTCACCTACTCCATCTCCCCTTTGAATTCCCTGGATCCACCAGGGCAGGACCCCGGCAATATTTGTTTAAAATCAGAGAGCAAGTACAAACAGTGCCCAGAGTAAAACCAAAGTCTTCAGATGGCTACACAAGTTTTCTTTTCTTTTTTTTCTTTATATTGTTGCTGTTTAGTTGCTAAGTTTTCTGACTCTGCAACCTCATGGGTGGCCATGAGTAGTCTGCCAGGCTCCTCTGTTCTATGGGATTTTCCAGGCAAGAATGCTGGAGTGGTTTACCATTTCCTTCCCCACAGGATCCTCCTGATTCAAGGATCAAAGCCAAGTCTTCTGTATTAGCAGACAGATTCTTTACCACTGAGCCACCATATTAAGACATAGTATTTTGCATTGTAATTAAATTGAAGGTTAAGCCTTCAAAATACTATGCACTGTAATTAAATTGATTCTCTACAGATTCTTTACCATCTGAACTACCAGGGGTTTCTTGGTAGCTCAGATGGTAATTTTTAAATTTTTGTATTGCTCATATTTTTACTCCACAGTGACACTGTTTTCTCATTCTCTTCAAAATCTTTTGGATACCTATGAGTCTCACTGGAGTTTGTTCCATTACATAAAAACTACAACCCTTTTTCCTTGATACAAGCCCCTCTCTATCTTGTAAAATTGATGTGGGTCATGACCCAGGAATCTTTGAAGCCCAATTTGAGATGCATGTCTTTGAGATTCTAAAAAAAATTATTTACTTGAAAGAGTGCTCTGCCTTATAGTTTTCTGAGGTCTTAATGATATTTTCTGCAGTCTTACCTTGACTTCATTTTTGAATGAATTTTTTTTCCTTGAGAGCATCCTAGATTTGATATTCCTCCTCAGAAGTTTACTAAATAAGCATATTTTGGCATCTAAAGAGATTAAAAATAAGGAACAGTTTTATATTCAAAACTGCGAAGTCTTTATTCCTTTATATGTAATAACTTTTTCTTTCACCTGATTTTTTTTTCAGTTTTACTGAAGTATAGTTGACAAATATAATTGTAATATATTTAAAGTATACAACAGAGTGATTTGATATACATAATATTGTTAATAGATTCCCAAAATTGAGCTACTGTACAACCATCACTTCACATATTTACTTTTTTTGGTGTATATGAAAACACAAGTTTTACTCTCTTAGCACATTTCAATTATACAATAGAGTATTATCTTCCAAGGGCTTCCCAGGTGGCACTAGTGGTAAGGAACCCACCTGCCAATGTAGAAGATGTAAAAGATGCAGATTTGACTCCTGGTCAGGAAGATCCCCTTGAAGGAGGGCATGGGAACTCACTCCAGTACTGTTGCCTGCAGAATTCCATAGAGAGGGGAGCTGGTGTGCTACTGTCCATAGGACTGCAAAGAGTCAGACGTGACTAAAGAGACTTAGCATGTACTCATGCGTTATCCACTAAGATCCCCATGTTGTGCATTAGATCCTTAGACCTTATTCATTGTATAACTGAAATTTTGCTTCCTTTTACTAACCTCTCCCATTTTCATCTCCCAGCCCTGAGCAACCATAGTTTCTGTTTCCGTAAGTCCTCTTTATTTTGTTTTACAGTCCACATATAAAAAATAGCATGCAGTACTTTTCTGTCTTGGTCTGGCTTATTTCACTAGCATTAGGCCTTTACAGGTCCATTCATGTCATTACAAATGGGAATATTTGCTTTTTTTTGAGGCTGCATATTTATTCAGTTGTGTATCTATGTGTGTGTGTGTGTGTAGTTGTGGATCAGTGTGTGTGTGTGTGTGTGTATGTGTGTATATACATGCGCTCAGTTGCTTCAGTCATGTCCAACTCTTTGTAACCCTATGGACTGTAGTCTGCCAGGCTCTTCTGTCCATGGGGATTCTCCAGGCAAGAATACTGAAGTAGGTTGCCATTTCCTCTTCCAGGGAAGGAGGAACCCAGGTCTCATGTCTCCTGCATTGACAGTTGGGTTCTTTACCACTAGCACCACCTGGAAAGCCTATAAATATACATATCTGTGTGTATGTGTGTGTGTGTATTTGATATCTTTATTAGTTCATCTATTGATGGATAAAATTGTTTTCTTACCTTGGATATTATAAATAATACTGCAATGATCATGGCAGTGCAGATATCTCTTCAGCATAATTATTCCGTCCCCTTTGGATGCATATGAAGTGGATCATATAGTAGTTCATTTCAATATCTTGAGGAATATCTATATGCTTTTAACAGTGACAGTACCGGTTTATATTCCCACCAATTCTCCATCATTCATCTGTATTTTGGTCACTTTCTTGTGAGGCTTCACAGACATTCTTCACAGGGCTCTTTAGACTTCTGCTAATGGTCTCAAGGACTTTCAGAATCTGCTTATCATTGTTTCCTAATGTTTGTTTTAGGTTTTATTATACCAGCATTCCCCTGTTCTGGACACAACTGATGATATCAAGCTCTCTCAAAGTTGTTGTTCAGCTGCTAAGTCATGTCTGATTCTGCAACTCCATAAACTGCAGCTTGCTGAACTTCCCTGTTCTGCACTATTTCCCTGAGTTTGCTCAAACTCATGCCATCCAATCATCTCATTCTCTGTCCCCTGCTTTTCCTCTTGCCCTCAATCTTTTCCAACATCAAGGTCTTTTCCAATGAGTCAGTTCTTTGCATCACGTGATCAAAGTATTGGAGCTTCATCATTAGTCCTTCCAATAAATATTCAGGGTTGATGCTCTTTAGGATTGACTGATCTCCTTGATTTCCAAGGGGCTATCAAGAGTGTTCTCCAGCACCACAGTTCAAAAGCATACAACTGATGCACATCAATCCATCCCAAAGTTAGTGACATATCACAAAAACAATCAATTATGACTGTCATTTCTTGTGGATTTGGGAACCAACTCTGCTTAGGCTATGTAGTACTACTTCAGTTCAGTTCAGTCGCTCAGTCTTGTCCGACTCTTTGCGACCCCATGAATTGCAGCATGCCAGGCCTCCCTGTCCATCACCAAATCCTGGAGTTCACTCAGACTCATGTCCATAGAGTCAGTGATGCCATCCAGCCATCTCAACCTCTGTCGTCCACTTCTCTTCCTGCCCCCAATCTCTCCCAGCATCAGAATCTTTTCCAATGAGTCAACTCTTCGCATGAGGTAGCCAAAGTACTGGAGTTTCAGCTTTAGCATCATTCCCTCCAAAGAAATCCCAGGGCTGATCTCCTTCAAATGGACTGGTTGGATCTCCTTGGAGTCCAAGGGACTCTCAAGAGTCTTCTCCAACACCACAGTTCAAAAGCATCAATTCTTCAGCGCTCAGCTTTCTTCACAGTCCAACTCTCACATCCATACATGACCACAGGAAAAACCAAAGCCGTGACTAGACGGACCTTTGTTGGCAAAGGAATGTCTCTGATTTTCAATATGCTATCTAGGTTGGTCAAAACTTTTCTTCCAAAGAGTAAGCGTCTTTTAATTTCATGGCTGCAGTCACCATAGCAGTGATTTTGGAGCCCCCCCAAATAAAGTTTGATACTGTTTCCACTATTTCCCCATCTATTTCCCATGAAGTGATGGGACCAGATGCCATGATCTTCGTTTTCTGAATGTTGATCTTTAAGCCAACTTTTTCACTCCCCACATTCACTTTCATCAAGAGGCTTTTTAGCTCCTCTTCACTTTCTGCCATAAGGGTAGTGTCATCTGCATATCTAAGGTTATTGATATTTCTCCCGGCAATCTTGATTCCAGCTTGTGCTTCCTCCAGTCCAATGCTTCTCATGATGTACTCTGCATAGAAGTTAAATAAGCAGGAGGACAATAAACAGCCTTGATGTACCACTTTTCTTATTTGGAACAAGTCTATGGTTCCTTGTCCAGTTCTAACTGTTGCTTCCTTACCTGCATATAGGTTTCTCAAGAGGCAGGTCAGGTGGTCTGGTATTCCCATCTCATTCAGATTCTTTCCACAGTTTATTGAGATCCACACAGTCAAAGGCTTTGGCATAGTTGATAAAGCAGAAATGGATGTTTCTCTGGAACTCTTTTGCTTTTTCCATGATCCAGCAGATGTTGGCAATTTGATCTCTGGTTCCTCTGCCTTTTCTAAAACCAGCTTGAACATCTGGAAGTTCACGGTTCACGTATTGCTGAAGCCTGGCTTGGAGAATTTTGAGCATTACTTTACTAGTATGTCAGATTAATGCGGTTGTGCAGTAGTTTGAGCATTCTTTACCATTGCCTTTCTTTTGGATTGGAATGAAAACTGACCTTTTCCAGTCCTGTGGCCACTGCTGAGGTATCCAAATTTGCTGGCAATTGAGTGCAGCACTTTCACAGCATCATCTTTCAGGATTTGAAATAGCTCAACTGGAATTCCATCACCTCCACTAGCTTTGTTTGTAGTGATGCTTTCTAAGGTCCACTTGACTTCACAGTCCAGGATGTCTGGCTCTAGGTGAGTGATCACACCATCATGATTATCTTGGTCATGAAGATCTTTTTTGTATAGTTCTGTGTATTCTTGCCACCTCTTCTTAATATCTTCTGCTTCTGTTAGTCCATATCATTTATGTCCTTTATCGAGCCCATCTTTGTATGAAATGTTCCTTTGGTATCTCTAATTTTCTTGAAGACATCTCGTCTTTCCCATTCTATTGTTTTCCTCTATTTCTTTGCATTAATTGCTGAGGAGGGCTTTCTTATCTATTCTTGCTATTCTTTGGAACTCTGCATTCAGATGCTTATATCTTTCCTTTTCTCCTTTGCTTTTCACTTCTCTTCTTTTCACAGCTATTTGTAAGGCCTCTTCAGACGGCCGTTTTGCTTTTTTTTGCATTTCTTTTCCTTGGGATGGTCTTGATCCCTGTCTCCTGTACAATGTCACGAACCTCTGTCCATAGTTCATCAGGCACTCTATCAATCAGATCTAGTCCCTTAAATCTATTTCTCACTTCCAGTGTATAATCATAAGGGATTTGATTTAGGTCATACTTGAATGATCTAGTGGTTTTCCCTACTTTCTTCAATTTCAGTCTGAATTTGGCAATAAGGAGTTCATGATCTGAGCCACAGTCAGCTCCTGGTCTTGTGTTGACTGTATAGAGCTTCTCCATCTTTGGCTGCAAAGAATACAATCAGTCTGATTTCGGTATTGACCATCTGGTGATGTCCCTGTGTAGAGCCTTCTCTTGTGTTGTTGGAAGAGGGTGTTTGCTATGACCAGTGCATTTTCTTGGCAGAACTCTGTTAGTATTTGCCCTTCTTCATTCCATGTTCCAAGGCCAAATTTGCCTGTTACTCCAGATGTTTCTTGACTTCCTACTTTTGCATTCCAGTCCCCTAGAATGAAAAGGACATCTTTTTGGGTGTTAGTTCTAAAAGGTCTTGGAGGTCTTCATACAACCATTCAACTCAGCTTCTTAAGCATTACTGGTTGGGGCATAGACTTTGATTGCTGTGATATTGAGTTATTTGCCTTGAAGATGAACAGAGATCATTCTGTCATTTTTGAAATTGCATCCAAGTACTGCATTTTGGACTCTTGTTGACCATGGTGGCTACTCCATTTCTTCTAAGGGATTCGTGTCCACAGTAGTAGATATAATGGTCCTCTGAGTTAAATGCACCCATTCCAGTCCATTTTAGTTCACCGATTCCTAGAATGTCGACGTTCACTCTTGCCGTCTGCTGTTTGACTACTTCCAATTTGCCATGATTCATGGACCTGACATTCCAGGTTCCTATGCAATATTGCTCTTTACAGCATCGGACCTTGCTTCTATCATCAGTCACATCCACAGCTGGGTATTGTTTTTGCTTTGGCTCCATCCCTTCATTGTTTATGGAGTTATTTCTCCACTGATCTAATTTCTACTTGGGGGTCTCTCATCATGTTGTAACCTGACAATGGCTGGATCTGGAGTCATCTCTAAGACTTTTTACATATCATGTAGCTGATGATGACAACAGTTGATGATGACTGTTGTTTGGAATGTCAATCTCATCCTTCCATGTGACCTAGACTTTCTTTCAATATAGTGACTGAATTTCAAAAGCAAGTTCCACAGGAAGGAAACAGACGGAAGTCTTATGCCACACAGGAATACTTGAAACAATTGACTATCTCAATGTTTTGGTGTTTGAAAATAGACAGATTTTGTGACCTAGCCTCGGAAATCACATAGCATTACTTTCACTATGTAAGTCAAGGCTATAACAACATTCCATTAATTCAAGGGAAAAGGATAACAGCTCCTCTTCTGGATGGAGAGATAGAAAGGTCACAAAAAGGAGCCCATCAATAACAGGATGGTGTTACACAGGTTTGGAAAAATACAATCAGCTACAAGCATAGGACAAAATGTTAGCTTTAATGTACCACAGAGCAATAAGCATTAGAATCATGTTTTAAATTAATCATGCTTTAAATCAAGCATTAAATTATTTAATATTAGATGCATAAACAGCTTAATGTATTTATTAAAAATAAAAAGCAAATATTTGCCACAATAGGAATACTTGAAAAAATTGACTATCTCAATGTTTTGATGTTTGAAAATAGACAGATCTTACAAAATGTATGATAGCCCCTGCTGGGAGAAAGTAAATATTTCACAATAAGTGAGATGAGTCATATTCAGTGGGACAAATAAATATCAGACAGTCTTTGAGAGATAAAACAGTCTGAATATGAAAAGAATAACTAAATTCCAAGATATAGTAATGTGATAAGACAATTTCTGAAAAACTAAAATTTCTGACTTTTAAAACTCTCTGTTGAAGGGACTTCTCTTTTTCTTTCAGATATTTTATCATATGACAAAGAATATTAAAATAAAGTAAAACCTAATTACTTTAAATGTTGCAGCTGCTTTTGGGGAGCAACTCAATCTGCTTTCAAGTACAGACTAGAAAAATCCTCTTACCCTTTCTTATGGAAGAGGATAATGGGAGTAGATTAATGGATTTCAAACTATTCGAACTTTAAGACTTTGGCATCAGAAGTCAGGAATTACTTAAGTCATAATTGCATGAAGTATGAGTAGATGGTCATCTTAGAGAATACCTTTTAATAGCCCCTTTCTTTTAAGAAGTCAAACATACCTATTATAGTAGCTCTACTTGTATACTTTTTCCTTCCTGTTCCCTTGAGTTTAGCCCTTTAAAGAATTTCATAAAAGGAAAATATGTATTACATGTCTACTATGTGTGAGGCTCTATGCAGGTCATTTTAACATGGTATCTCATTTTTTTTTTTTCTCATGGTTTCTCTGGTATAAGTGTTCTTATCACCACTTTGTCTTAGTGTTTTGTTTGCTTGTTTGATTGCTGTTTGATTTTATTTGAAAATTATTTTTGTGAATTACTACAGGCATGTAAATACATAGAAAAGCATATAAT